>JAKUCV010002295.1:2443-75198 GCA_028386065.3 Turnera subulata
ATATATATATGTTTTTCCAATTAATAATAGTTTCCTAAACATAATCTAATTATTTATCAAAGTAAATATATTTAGATTTTAATAAAAATTCCAGAATCAAATTGTCCATAATTTTCTCAAATTAAATATATAATTTTTTTCAAAATTATATATCAGATTAATTAATAAATACATATATATACATTTATTTATTATTTCTTTTTTTTTTTACTAGACTGGGCCTAAACAGTACCGGATCAGGCCATGCACAGTGCCTAGCCCAGGCCCCAAGCAGGAGCCCAGGAGCGGCCCACGTGCAGGCCCAGAGGTCCGGCCCAGCAGCTCAACCCAACAAGGTTCAGATCCAACTCACGCTGTACGGGTCAACCCGACCCGCTACCTCACCACCGGGTCTGCTCAAGCTCACCTTGAGCTGCAGAGGTCGGCGACGGCACTGGCGGCGCGGCTGGGGATGGCAAAGGTGACGGCGTTGCGGGCTGCAGGCGGCACGGCGCGAGTTGAAGGGCGGCGAAGGCGAGACGCGAGCAGAGGGAGTCGGATCCAAGTCGGGTCCCCCTCGACTAAGGCGGTGGCGGCGTCTCGTTGGCTCATCTTTCCACGGAGCAGCAGCGGCGCGAGCAGGACGAGGGTGACAAGGCGAGGCGGCGCGCGGCGTGGAGGCAGTCGTCGGTGGTGGAGTCACAGCGGTGGTAGGAGAAAGGAGAAGAGATGGTGGCGGCGTTGATGGCGTTCACGGGCGGCTGCAACTCCTCCTCCTCCTATTTTTTTTCTTTTCTTTTTTTTTTTCCTATTTTCTCACTTCACGGTTTTCTTTTTTTTCCTTTTCTCTCCATTTTTTTTCTTCTTTCTTTCTTTTTTTTTTCTCTCCTGCTTCCTTCACCGGCTTTAAGCTGGGTTCTTTTTTTTTTTTTTCTATTCAACATGTGAACCAATAATGCAATTCGTCCGTATTACGGGCGAGTCCGATCCGGACCAGAAAATAACCGTTACCTCCTTAGTTATTTTCCGGTGTGATTTTCCGAGAAATTCCGAAACCTGAAAAATACCAACTTAGGTTCGAAAAATCCGCGGGAAAATCACGAGCGCGGGAAAACTCTCGGTTTCGAAAAACGACCCCCGATTTACCTTGAATTAATTACCTGAGATTAATTCAACAATAAATCACGGTGAAACAATTTCTACAGTCCCGGTAAAAATAAAAAATTTACCCGGGCTGTTACAGATATTATTTTCTATTTTTTATTAGCATTGTATTTATTTTTATAAATTACAAGTTTTATATATTATTTTTCTTTTTTTTATTTTTTTGCATTGTATTTGTTTTTCTTAATTTTCCAGATTTATATTACTTTCGGTTTTTATTTTTTTTGCATTGTACTTGTTTTTTTTATACTAATGAGTATTGTATTTGTTTTAATAAATTACCATATTCATATATTCTTTTTTTTCCCGCATTGTATTTTTTTCCTCCAGATTTATATATGATTTTCCTATTTTTATTTTTTTGGCTTTGTATTTGTTTTTCTTAATTTTCAGATTGATATTATTTTATATTTTTATTAGCATTGTATTTATTTTTGTAAATTGCAAGTTTTATATACTATTTTTCTGTTTTTATTTTTTTGCATTGTATTTATTTTTCTTAATTTTCCAGATTTATATTATTTTCTATTTTTATTTTCTACACATTGTATTTGTCTTAATAAATTACCAGATTTATATATTCTTTTTGTTTCCGCATTGATTTGTTTTTCTTTATTTTCCAGTTTTATATTATTTTTTGTTTTTATTTTTTCACATTGTATTTGTTTTTCTTAATTTTCCAGATTTATTTTACTTTATGTTTTTATTTTTACCTCATTGTATTTTTTTGGCATTATATTATTTTTTTGCTTACTTATTTTTCCTTTGGTATTATTTTTTCAGTTTTTATTTTTTTGGCATTATTTTATTTTTAAAATTTTTCCTAACTTTTTTAAAAAAATTTGTGTGATTTTGAAATAGGGTTCAATGATGCATGCTATAATAAAGAAAAGTTTTGCACAACATTTTCGTGCCAAATTGCAAGAAAGCTTGGTCTATAAAATCTCTAATTTCAAGATGGTTAAAGAAACCAGTCAAAACCGACCAGTGAAGCACCAATGTAAAATTTTGTTTTATGGTTCTACCAAAATTGAACAAGTAGTATAGGAGATATAAAAAATATCCCTATTCATTTATTTGATTTTGTTGACCGAAATACAATTGTTGAAAGATGCAACAAGAAATAGATGTGGAAAATATTAGTAAAAAGAATGAAAAATTGTGTAAAAAAATAGAGGTGGAAACAAAGAAAAAAAGTATACTAAATCGGGGAAAAAATTATGAACTATTTAATTGCTTAAAAAATACTATGTGTGTCAAAAAAATACTTTAAACTACATATTATTATACTAATACTAACTAGGCCCGTGGAATCCACGGATAGTGAGCTAGTAGATATAAGAGGGCTTGAGTTTGAGTTTGAGTTTTTTTTTTGAATAAATAAGAAAAAACTATTACATCACCACGAATATCACATTATAAACTCCTGCAAGACAATTTGTTTAAAAGTCATCGTTACATAGCTTCGTCTTTTTTTTTTTGCCACTGAAGTGTCAACTAGGATTTTTTGCATGACGTCCCCTCTGCCGCTAGGGCCTCCTAGCATTGCCTGCCTTCGATGCCACCTGAAACTGATCCCACCTCACGAAAAGAAAAGTTCAATTAGTGTCAGCCGGAAGTTGCTCAAGTGAACCAAACGGTAGTCTCCTCCCCTACACCTTTGGAGCTCTTGGGCATCCTACGAAGGGTCCTGTTATACACATGTAAAATCACATCATAATCTAACCACAATAAATATAGTATATAAACCACTATTCAATCACACAATCCTTTCTTATTTTAACTCAGGCAGAAGCTGCCCTGCATTAACAGAGAGTTCAAGAGGAAGTACAAGGCATCTTCAGGTTGAACCAACTCCATGCCTCAACATAAGAGTTGTATCCTACCACCTTATCATTCCAGAGCTGCCAAGATCACTCAATTCCAAGGTGCCTAGCTCTAGATATTGTTCCTATACTAAGTCGGGGTCAAACAACATGTAGGATAGTCAACTTTGAGAGTGCCTAACTATCCCAGGTCTGCTCCAAATTCTACAAACTCGATTCCATATGAAATTTACAGATGTTAGCTAACATTTTACTTTGGTTTCACTCAATTCTCACAAGTGGTTTGGTCGGAATATCCATTTCAGTGGCTAGGGGTCAATCTATCGGAGAGTAGAACCACCCTAGCTCACCTCTCTTTCCCTCTCTTTCTTTTGCTCCCAAGAGCTGAGCACAAAAATGGGCAGATAAGAGAGAGGGTGAGGTGCTTGCTTTCACCTTTATGCATGAGCAAGTAGGTGAATAAGCACCCACTTGCCACCATTTGCCCATTAGGTGCCACTTGCACCATGCACGCCTCCTCGTGCTTCTTACGTTGGCCAATCACCCAATGGCACATAGCCCACACACAACTTGTGTACCCAAGGCCTCTAGCAACATATTCCCAAGCTACTTGGCTCATTATGATTGATTGGTTTGGCCAATCGACCTCTCGGGCACAAACGGACCCGATTGTGCATTGATGGGCATACCGGTGCCCCTGTTGTGCACCATTCCGCATCAACTCGAGCCAACCAATAATCTCCCTTGGCCGATTGTGCCTCTAATGCACCTATTACACCAATTAAACACTCTCCTAACATTATTCATCATTTATTGGCCAATTAAATAAGTCGAGCACTCAGCACACCAGAATAGGCCAATCGTGCCATCACATCATTACGAACCTATTTGTGTGCACCAAGCAAGGCCTATGCAAACCATTGCCTTCAACATAATATCAGATCGTGCTACCTAGCCAAAACCCATACCACATATATACCAAGAATATGGACATCACCCACAAATTCACCACTACGCGAACCAACAAACATGAACGTCCCGACTCTCATCATGTAAATACTTCTCTAAGGTCCAAGGTGTACCTGGGATATCACAGTTATATCTGATTTTTTCTAGTCATTCTCAACTCCTTTCTTCATCCTCCAATAAAATCATATCATGGTTTGTATTTTTTTTTGCACTTTGTTCTTCTCCATAAGCATTATATGCGACAGCAAAAAGTTGCTCTTCTTCTTGTTCTGCAATATTGGCTTCAACATTTTGTTCTTCTTTCTTCTTGCACACTTTGACAATGTGTCCCAACTCATTACATTTGTTGTACCTGACATTTGCTCTCCACCAGCATTTCATCTATAAGTGGTTATTTTTCTTGCAATATTGGCATACGGGAAGAACATTTTCCTGGCTGGTAGTATTCTTCTTGTGAAAATATTTTTTTTTTCCAGCATAATCCTTTTGTGACATTATGACAGGTAAAACACCTTCAATAATTATTTCTTCCCTGAGAATTCTCCTATGTTCTTGTGCTTGCAAAGCATTAGTCAATTTTGAAAGTGAAATTGTAGTCATATTTTTTGTTTTTTCCAAAGAGGATATTTTTGCTTCATACCTTTTAGGTGATGTCACCAGAATTTTTTTGACGATGATGCGTCTGTCAGGAATATCTTCTCCTAGCTTTCTCACCTTGTTGACGATGCTCTCCAATCTATTTTGATATTATTTGATAGTGCCTGGCGGCTTCATCCTTTGCATTTTAAAATTTAAAATTTGCATCTTCTTTGCTCTTTCATTTCCTTAAAATTATTTTTGCAAGTAATCACAAATTGCTTTGGCAGATCCAACTTCATAATCTTATTGAAAATATTCTCTGAAATTGTTTTTGTATAGACATGATTTTGCATTGCTTTCTCTGGTTTTCTTCTCTTTGTATGATTTCATCTGTGCCACCGTAGGATTCTCTTGCAAATCATTTACATTAAACTCTGTTTCTATGCCTTCCCATATTTCACAGGCTTTAAGATGAGTCTGCATTCTGACTACCCAACTGTGATAATTATCTCATGTAAACTTGCGTAGTGGTGAGGCATAACTTTCTGTAGACATGTTGTAGGTTTTTCTTTTTTTAGTTTGTTTATGGAATTTCTCACACCTTCAAGCCCCTTAAGATTAAAGGTCCGCTACCATGTAGAATTTCTTTATAAATATATAAGAAAGGTAGGAGAATAGTGTTTGGATTATAACAAAGACATAACAACTTGCTTACATAATAACTCTTAATCAATCTTATCATGTAGACATAACTTATTATAATTGTTATAATAAAATATATTACAACTCAAAAATATTATTTCAACCATATCTCCCTCACATTGCGTTTGAAGTTTGTCTCTCCATCATACTTTGAAACGTCAAGGAGTTGATATTTCATTCTAAATAAGAGAATTGGTGTTTAGAACAATATATTCTTTGTACTTTTTCTTTTTAGAAGTTAGTTTGGTAAATATATTCAACTATATATTTTTAAAATGAAATTTATGATAGAGGATAAAATAAATATAATAATATTATATTCCAGTCTTCGCTGCAAAGTAGTTAACTAGTATATATTTTTTTTTTTCGCTGCTAATCGATTCACTTCATTGATCAACCAGAAAAGCTCAGGTACAAATGGGGTTCAAGCCCGTGAAAACAACAGAAACTACATCAGCACAACATTAGTAAAGCAAAAGGAACAACAAACGCCCCAGGTCCTAAGAATAATGCAGGTGCAATTTCTTTACGCTCTGCCAGGAGCGCATGGGCTCCGATGAAGCCAGTAACATGCTGCCATTGAAAGGAAACCAAGGGTTTGTCTTCTTAAACCACCATCCTGTCCGAATCAAAATGAGATTGAAAATATCAACTAACAGCGGAGGTTGTTGATGGAACACAACTGCATTCCTAGCTAACCAGATCGACCACAAGGCCGCCAAACCCAACAACAACCAAGCAGCCCTGTTATGAGCGCACTCTGTTAGGAAAATCCATTGTGGAATCCAGTCTATAACCGTGGCCGGGGCAATCCACACGAAGTCCCACCATCAACATAAACGCTGCTATAGGGTGGAAACAACCTAACAATGCAAGAACAAATGATCAATCGATTCTAACCCGACCCCTAGTGGCAACACCACGGTGCATAAGCAACCAGAGGAACGTTTCAATTTTTGGTGGAGAAGCTGAAAACCACACAAGAGGCAAGGAAGGGCAAGAAGAAGAGGGCGCCTTGCTAAAAAAAGAATACCCCGCCTTGACTGTATACTCCCCAGAGACATGGCAGCACCATCCCCATGCATCTAGTTTATCAGTGAACGGGACAGCCTGCAACTCATGAAGAATATTGCTACAAGTATCCGCCTCCCAACTATAAAAAGCCCGTGACCACATCTCAGGATTACCTGGGAAGTTCGGAACCATTGCCCTCACCTCCCAAAGTGAGGCATCCTGAAATTTTGACACACGATACAACCGCGAGAAACGATCCTCGAGACATCCAAGAGGTGACTAGTGATCAAGCCAAAAAAGCACCTTATGTCCATTTCCCACCTTGATAGACATACCCGACAATAAGGTCGCATTAGGCTCTTTAACATAGAACCTGCTTTTAAGAATCCCTTTCCAGACAGGGGATGCCTGAGCAAGATTAAAGGAAGGGGGTGGAAGAACAATTCAATCCACACTTTGTCTGGATTAAGTTGCGCCATTGAGACCTCTCCTCTGAATAAAATCGCCAAAACCACTTAAACAAGAGAGCCTGATTTTTAACCACCAAATCCTCTACCCCCAAGCCACCCTGAATCTTAGGTAGCGTGATCTTCTCCCATGCTACCAAAACCAGCTTTTGATGCTCACCTGTCTTTCCCCCCCTAAAAATCTACGTTGAATCCGGGTCAAGGTCTTTGCCATTGAAGTAGGAAGCTGAAAAAGAGATAAGAAATACATAGGCAAGGCTAATAACACTGATTTGATCAATATCAGCCGAACCAGCAAAGGATAAAAATCTGCCACGCCATGAGCTTAACTTGGAACGAAACTTCTGAATGACCGGCTCCCAACTCCTCATCAATCGCATGTTTGCCCCAAGAGGCAAACCGAGATACATAAAAGGCAATGTCGCTACCTTACAAAGCATCAAATAAGCAAGAGACTTCGCAACTGCATCATCTATATTAAGTCCTGCAAGACCACTCTTGTGGAAATTAATGTTTAAACCCGACAACATCTCAAAACACCTCAGCACTCGCTTCAAATTTATCAAAGAAGCCTCTGATGCACTAGAGAAGAAGAGAGTATCGTGAAGCAAAGCTAGAGAAATAGCGTGGATAACAATCGACTGAATCAAACCATTATCTATAGCTGTCTGAACCAACAATGACAGACCCTCGGCTGCAATAAGAAAAAGAAAGGGAGATAACGGATCTCCTTGCTTCAAACCTCTCTACATATGGAATTAAGGTGAGGAGGATCCGTTTACCAAAACAGCCAATTAGAATGTTATTAGACAAGCTCGTATCCAAGAAATTCACTTAGCTTGAAAACCCATACGATCCAAGCCCAGGTAAAATTTTACGTTTTACCGCGGCCGTAATTCTTTGCACAGTGATTTACCGTGAGAAATTAACCTTTGGTAATTATTTCATGGTAAATCGAGCATCGGATTCCAATTCTGACTCTCATTCCTTACCCCGAATATTTTAACTGAATTTTCGGGACAAGTTGGAATTTTTCGAATTGGTAAAAGCGTGAAAAGACGATTATACCCCTAGGTTAATTTGGAACCCAATAGGAACTGGAAGGGCATATAAGTCTTTTATTGGACCAGATTTTTCTGCTCAATCATGCACGTACATAGTTACAACTCACAATTCATCAATAATTCACCGACACCTTTATTCTTTTCTTTCTTTTCTTGTCTGCCAAAATCACTTGTTTCCTTCTTTTTCTGGTTATAAAAACCATAACTCCCTGTCAAGCCATGCACACGAAACCTCAAATTTCAACTTAACAAGCTGCCTGCTCATTCCCTATACCCAGTATAGCAGCTACCCAGTTTCCATTTTTATTACTGTTATTATAAATTAGAAAAAAAAGAAAACCAACCTCATCAACACCAGAACAACACAGCACCCCACCTCCTTTTCTTCTTCCTCACTGCCCCACACCGGCCGCCACCATCTGAACCACCTCCACCATCTTCTTTCTCTTCACTCTCGCTTCCTTCCGCCGCACCCAGTCCCCGCCGCACCTCCCTCCTCGCCGTGCCTCTCTTCCCCGACAGCCACGTGACCGAGCCGAGTTCGTTGCCGGTCACCTCGCCCCTGCTCACCTGACGCGCCGCCCCCTTGCCTGTTTGCTCACGCCACCGCCTGCAAAGCACACAGCAGCACCGCCGTTCGTCTTCTTCGTCGCGCTGCACCACCGCTCGCAGCCGTCCTCGCCTGCTGCCGTCGCCGCCGCTGCTAGGTGAGCAGACCCAATGTTGAAGACGACCCGGATAAGTGGGTCGCGGGTCGGGTTAATAGTCCGGGTCAGCGCTTGGGCTGCTCTAGCTTGGGCTCTGCACCTGGGCTTCATGTGTGGGTTTAATACCTTGGACCAGGGCTGGCACTCTTGACCTGTGGACCTAGCTCATGGGCTTGGTCTGATTGGTCCAGTCCGAAAATAGGAAGAAAAAATAAAAATAATAATAATCATCATACGGTAGGAATTATCTTATACATGAATATAAATTCTGGAGGTATAGAAAATAATAATAATAATCTTGCGGTGAAATATATTATACACATTAAATACATATATATACCAAGGATATAAATTAGGTAAAAATAATAACTATGCTATAATGGTACTATAAAATTACGGAAATGGACAATAATATGTTATGGACCGTGAAAAATATTTCCAAATAATATTTTGTACATATGGATCTATAATCCAAAATATTAATTATGGTATAACGGCACAATATTAGATAAATGCATGCATATCATTTTGTTGTGCATTTATGTGATTGCATGTTAATACATCTAGGTGAAGAGAACGGGAACGTGGACTTGGAACCCGTGGGCAAAATTCCCGAGGAACTTATCGACTAAGGTGAGGACAAGTAATTATTAATATGCTGCCAGTTATACCGAGTTGTGGTTTGTTGATATTTTGTCGTGTATGCCTTGTTGTGAATAATTCGTTGTGACTGTGAATGGTTGATGGATTGTGTATTGTTTTGTTGATATAGTTGTTGTTGTTGAGGAATGGGTATGAAATGAGTTCCGTGAGTATCTGTGTTGTGATTAAAACTACCCAGACGAGTTGAGAGGCAGAGTGCCTACTCGGGATAGGATATGAGGATTTAAATGATAGTGAGTAATAATAATGGTATCACCTAGACAGTTAGATAGTCACAGTTAAGTGTTGGTACGGCCAGATGGTAGTCATCTTGAGATTTGTGTTATGATTTAATTTATGAAAGGAAGGACTGCGGGACTCCCGACCGAGGACTGCGGGACTCGGTTATTGTGATACTTTATGATTTGTGATGTTATGGTTAAACAGGGAGTACCCTGGGGTTAGCTAACCTGGCTACCAGGCACGACCAACATTTAATTTGTGATAGGGGCCCTATTTATAAAATTTGGACAAGTCTACTGGCTAGTTGTTAGGAAAGATAACCGGTTCGGTTAATGTTATGTCTTGTCTTGTATTAATTGTTCTTGACAACTTGGTTATAATGGATGCTTGTATATTAATTATTACTTATGGATTTTACCCGGTGAGCACTTTGGACTCACCCCTCGCTACGTGGCTCGGTCACGTAGTTTGATTTGCTTTTAGTACAGGAACGTGCCAGGCAAGCTGCGGTATACCCTCTGCCAGACCCGGATCCATACTCCGCTGCATCTTTCATTTGTGGTGTGCTGTTGTTATTTTCAAGTCTTCCGCTGCTGTTGTGTGTCACTCTGCTTCTATTGTTGGTTGCTGTTGAGACTGCTTTTGTAATAATTGTCCCCGTGCTCGGGTGACGTGTGTGGTTTGCTATGTTACCCTGTGTTTGGATTTGATTATGTAGTATGTTCTGGTTGTTACCTTAGTAATAATAAGATGGCCACGTGAATACCGTGATTAATGGTAAATACGGGACCGGTCGTTTCAATCCATAACCTAAAAAAGATAACTCTAGGACACGGAATCATAAGCCTTCCAAAAATCAATCTTCCAAATTACTGCTGGAGGTTTCGACTGCTTTAATGAATAAATAGCCTCAGAGGCCACCAAGGAATAGTCCAAAATATTGTGCCCTGCTAAGAAGCCACTCTGACAAGGACTTATAAGTTGCCACATCACTTTCCTCAACCGATTCACTAAGATTTTTTGGACACCACCTTATAAAGTCCATTGATGAGGGTGATTGGGCGATACTCATCAAAAGACATAGCAGTCGTGGTCTTCGGCAACAAACTTATATAAGAACAGTTCGATCCTTTTAGGCAAAATACCAGATGTAAAGAACTCATGCACCATGTCAAACAAGTCCTCCTTCAAGAAATCCCACCCTCTCTTATAAAAAGAAAAATTATACCGCATCTCTCTGCATCACCCAGTGTTACTACTTTTCTGCTTTTTTTTTTTTGGTTTTATGATATAAAATTTAGGGAAAGTGCTTCATCCACAGGTATGAAAATTGGAAAGGAATATATACTGATTAATTATTTAGTGATAAAAATTATAAAAAATGGCACCCTGCATGTAACAACCCGGTAAAAATTTACATTTTACAGGGATTGTAAAAACGATTTGTACAGTAATTTACCATGTAAAATAATCTTGGGTAATTATTTAAGGGTAAATTAAGCATCGGATTCCGGAACCGACCCTTACCCCGCGCTCGGGATTTTTCTGCGGATTTTACGGACCAAAGTTGGAATTTTCCGGGTCCAGGAACCCTCAGAAAAGTCAGGTTTTCCCCGAATTATCGGACCAGAAATAAGTCAAGGGGGTATTATTGATATTTTCGGGTCCGGAAGGGACACGACTGCATAATGCAGCCGCCTTCTCCTGTGTGCCCGTGACCTGCCTCTGTGCTGAACGTGACCCTTACCCCTTGCCACCACCACTGCAGCGCCACCGGACCACGCAGCAGCAGCTCGGGTCGTGTCTCCACCAACTCGCAACCGTCATCGCCGCCCGAGTCCACCTCTTCCTCACGCGACGCTGCCGACCCAAGTCGCGGCAGATCTTCCTTCTCGCCGCCTGCGGCCTCGCCGTCGTCGCCACCGCATTCGTTGCCTCACTCCCGTCCGCCACCGCGCCGCCGCCTCCTGCTCAAGGTGAGCACGGGGTAGAAGACGACCCACCACACGCACCGGGTTGCGACCTCGGGTCGGGTTGACCCGCGTGTGGATGGCTGGGGATGTTGGAATTGGGCCTTGGTTAGTTGGGCTTGGCCACGCGGGCCTGCGCCTGGGCCTCAGCTTGAGGTCTGGGCCTGGTGCTGTGCAGGCCTGGCTGGCACTATTCACGGGCCCAGTACATTTAAAAAAAAAAGAAAAAAGGGGAAAATAAATTCTGGAAGAAAGAAAACAATTAAAATAAAATAAATAAATATATTGGTATATTGGAATAATTTGGAAAATATATGGATATTAAATGAAAAATAATTTCTTTGGAATATATATATATATATATGGTAAATAATTATAATTTTGGAAAGTACATACTTAAGGAAAATAAAAATGGAAAGGGTATTATCAAATAAATACGTACCGGAATAATAACCGGGTATTGGTAAGGTATTTTCGACACCTGTAAATAAATGGTGAATTATGACGATAATGGGAATAACCCGGGGAAGTACCGAGTAGGTCCAGTAATTATTTTTACGGCTTACAGTAATAGTCGAGCATTTGCATATCATCTTATATGTGCACAAATTGTTGTTTGATATAGGAATTGATAACAAGCTGTACCCTGAGGAGCCTGAGCCGGAACACTTCGAGGACTATCAGGAATATGAAATCGGCTAAGGTGAGGATAAGTAAATATTTATATACTGCCCGTAGTACCAAGTTGCTGTTTGTTTGTTATCTGTGTTATATGTTTGAATAATTCTTTGTGGCTGTGAATAGTTGTTGTGAGATGAATTTAATTGGTATTTGTTGCCGTTGATGTTGTTGTATTGATGCTACTGTTGATGTTATTGGTAATAGTAGAAATGTTGGTATTAGTAGAATATTTCTGTTGTTGTTGGCTGTGAAAACTGTGAGAGTAGAGTACCGATGATACTAGTTGGAATAAGCTTGTATTATCCAGACGAGCGGAGAGGCTGTGAGCCTGCTCGGGATAATGAGATAATGGAGGATAATAGGAATTAAGTAACTAGGAATAATAAAACTGGTCACACTTAGACATCTAGTAAGTCACAGTTAAATGTTGGAATAGCCAGATGGTAGTCTTATTTTTATAGTGCTGGAGGAGAGTGTGCTTGGGGTCTGCTCCATGTCTGTACCAGTTTTTATTTTAGGCGCTGGGGGAGAGTGTGCTTGGGGTCTGGTCCCTGTCTGTGCCAGTTACACGTGGAGGTACCAGGGCAGGGTCCACGGGCTAGCTAGCTTGACTACCAGACGACGGCCATCATTTAACTAGTAATAGGGGCCCTGATAATAAAATTGGAATAACGTGTCTAGAATCACAGAGTGTGTTATTTAGGGTTCGTGTGATCCTTAGTTCATTGCTGTTGATGTGACTTGGATTATTTACGGTTGTTGTATATGTATATTTGCTTATGGATTTTACCCGGTGAGCACTTCGGACTCACCCCTCACCTGCGTGACCTAGTCGCGTAGTTTGATTGTGCGTAGCTCAGGTATGCTCGAGGCAAGCTGTGGCGCACCCTCTGCCAGGCTCGGATCCATCCTGCGTTGCATCATGTTTATAATGTTGTCTACTGCTGTGTTGTATTAAGACTTCCGCTGCTTGCATTTTATTTTCTTGATTGGGTTGCTTGTTGTAATAATGTCCCCGTGCCGGGTCAAGCACTGTTGATGTATTATGTACTTTTATTGTATTAATACTGTTGGTTGTGATATTTACCACTGTGGTTACTGTAATAGTACGTGGTCCCACGTGTTTACTGTGTATAACGGTAAATACGGATCGGGGCATTTCATTTTGGTAGCGGAGCGGGTTGTAGGTCCTTAGTTGCTGTTTGATTGTTTGTGCATATCCTGCTCCACATGTTATAAATATGATACTCATGCATACATCTTCATATAGGTAGGACGAGAAGGATCCGACTGAGGGACACCAGTATGCCGCCCAACAGCACTTGGAAGAGGACCAAGTGTCAATCGGTCAACCGTATGCCTACGTAAATGAACCACATGTCTACGATGGGGTACCGGGTATGCCATACCAGATGTCTCTGCAGATGATGCACATGATGACCCAGATCCTTCATCGACAGACAGCTGGGGGACCAGTCGAGGACCATGTTTTCACCAAGCTATCTGAGCTTGGAGCTGAGCCATTCTCAGGAGAGACCGACCCTCGTGAGGCGGACGAGTGGCTACGTCAGATTGCCAGGGTCATGCTTAAGATCAAGTGCACGACCGACCAGTGGGCAAACTATGCCGCTTCTCTTTTCCAGTGAGGAAGCAGCAACCTGGTGGGAATCTACCACAAGAGACCTGCCGAAACCAGTGGTGATGCCATGGGCTGAGTTCATGGCCATGTTCAAGGACAAGTTCAATACTGAAGAATTTCAGGAGTGCATGCAGCGCGAATTCCTGGAATTGCGCCAAGATGGTATGACCGTGACAAAGTACGAGAAGAAGTTTGACCGCTTGTCCCTGTATGTTGGAGATCTGGTAGCAACTACCAAAGCCAGATGCCAACGTTTCTAGAGAGGTTTGCATCCTGACATCCGAGCTATCATGGGTGGTGCAAGGATTTTGCAGGTTATCAGGACATGGTAAGGGATGCTCAGAATTCCAAAGTTACCTGGCGTGATCAACAGGAGTATCGCCGAAAGAGGAGTGCACCGCAGTTTCCACCTAGTCAGAACAAGAAGCCATATGTACCTGCCGCTAGTGCACCTGTAGCTGGACGAGGACAGTATCAGCAGATGACCTATGGATGTGGATGGACTAACAACTGCGGAGCTTCGACTGGAGGATGGAGTGGACCTGGAGTGACTAGTTCTGGAGACAGCCGCTTTCGACGTCCCATATCATCAGTCAGATGCTTTGAGTGCAATGAGTTGGGACATTACTGTTATGCATACCCGAAGCTTGGGAGAGTCAGTAACTCTGCACCGACACCAACAGTTCAGGCCTCTGTGGCTAGTGTGCCAGGTGGATGTAGAGCACAAGGACAAGGACAAGGTCGTGGTCGTGGGAATCCTTCCGTAAGGACCCAATCTGGAGCCGACTAAAGCACAACAGTTCCTAGAGCTTTCGTCATCACCGCAGAAGAGGACCCTGATGCTGCTCAAGTTATAGCAGGTATCTTTACAGTACATGGTAGTGTTGCTTTCACATTTATTGATCCTGGAGCTACACATTCCTTTATAGCTCAAACCTATGCCATGCAACATAACTGTGAAGATGTATCCTTAGAAAAACCGATGAGGGTTAGATTAGCCGCAGGCATTATAGTGAGGCTAGATAGAGTTTGTAAGGATGTGCCGTTAGTGTTCGAGAACGAAACCTTTCCTGCTCGACTCATTGTCATGAACATGGGAGGATTTGATATAGTCCTAGGCATGGATTGGTTGTCGAAGTATCAAGCTTTGGTGGATTGTCGAGCTAAGCAAGTGAGATTGACATCCGCCAAAGACCGGTCGATTGTTTTGTCCGGAGTGGGGAGAACTACAACCACATATAGGATATCTGCTACCCAGGGCTACGGAATGAAGCAACATGGTCCAGATGCTTTGCTGACCCACATTTCAGGCGGAGAGACACGAGACCCAACTCCAGATGATGTATTAGTTGTGAGGGAGTTTGTTGATGTATTCCCAGATGATCTACCAGGTTTGCCACCCGATAGAGAGGTTGAGTACACCATCGAGCTTGTACTTGGAGTTACACCTATCTCAATGGCACCATACAGGATGGCACCAACAGAACTTCAGGAGCTGAAGAAGCAGCTAGACGAACTATTGGAGAAAGGTTTCATCAGACCTAGTACCTTACCATGGGGTGCACCAGTCTTGTTCGTGAAGAAGAAGAGCCTGCGTATGTGTGTAGACTATCGCCAGATCAACAAGGTGACAATCAAGAACAAGTACCCGTTACCGAGGATTGATGATGTTTTCGATCAGCTTCAAGGAGAAACGGTATTTTCAAAGATTGATCTCCGATCGGGCTATCACCAGATCAAGATTTCGGAGAAGGACATACCGAAGACAGCTTTTCGCACACGGTATGGCCACTACGAATTCACTGTGGCACCTTTCGGTTTGACCAATGCACCGGCAGTATTCATATGTCTGATGCACTTTGTCTTGAACGAGTTTTTGGATAAGTTCGTTGTGGTCTTCATCGACGATATCCTCATCTACTCCAAGAGCAAGGAAGAGCACGAAGAGCATTTGAGGATAGTGCTTCAAAGGTTACGGGAGAAGCAGTTGTATGCCAAATTCAGCAAGTGTGAATTTTGGCTTGGAGAAGTTTCCTTCCTCGGACATGTAGTAGGCGGGGATGGAATAAAGGTTGATCCTGCCAAAGTTAAGACTGTGTTGGAGTGGAAGCCTCCTAAGAATGTGTCCGAAGTCAGGAGTTTTCTTGGCCTTGCAGGATATTATCGGAGGTTCATAGAAGGTTTTTCCTTATTAGCCAGTCCCATGACTAAGCTATTGAGGAAAGAACAAGCTTTTGTTTGGAGCCCGGAGTGCCAAGGGAGTTTTGAGGAGCTTAAGAAGAAGCTGACTACGGCACCAGTGCTGACAGTACCGAGGCCAGGAGTTGAGTACGTGTTGTTTTGTGATGCATCAGGTCTTGGTTTAGGAGCCGTGCTGATGCAAGAAGGACGGGTGATTGCCTATGCCTCCAGACAACTAAGGACTCATGAGAAGAACTACCCGACTCATGATCTTGAGAAGGCAGCTGTGATCTTGGCTCTGAAGATTTGGAGACACTACTTGTTTGAAGAGAAGTGCCGAATCTTCACCGACCACAAAATCCTTAAGTACATCATGACTCAAAAGGAGCTTAACCTACGGCAGAGGCGTTGGGTTGAGTTGCTTAATGATTATGACTGTACTATTGAGTATCACCCAGGAAAGGCTAATGTGGTAGCTGATGCTTTGAGCCAGAGACAACCGGATGATGCCTTCACTAGTTACTCGATGTTTTCACTTATCGAGTTAAGGAAGTTGGGAGTTGACTTGATAGTGGATGATACAAGAGCTTTGCTAGCACACATGAGTGTCAAGTCTAACCTAAGAGGATGGATAGTGGAGTTACAAGATGGAGATCCCGACTTGGTCAAGCTAAAGGAAGGAGTAAAGAGTGGAAAAGAGGGCAAGTTCCGTATAGCAGATGATGGAGCACTGATGATTGGGAAACGGGTATGTGTACCCAATGTCAGTAACCTGCGTAGTCAGATCCTGGATGAAGGTCATATGACGCCGTATGCGATGCATCCTGGAAGCACCAAGATGTATCAGAACCTGAAGAGCCATTTTTGGTGGCCTCGGATGAAGAAGAATGTGGTAGAGTATGTCGCAAGATGCATTACTTGCCAACAGGTGAAAGCCAAACATCAGGCTCCAGCAGGCAAGATGAGATCGTTGACAATACCGGAGTGGAAGTAGGAGATGATTACCATGGATTTTGTGATTGGTTTGCCGATGACTCGGAGGCAGCATGATACTATTTGGGTCATCATTGACCGATTAACAAAATCGGCTCATTTCCTCCCTATCCGCCAGACTGATACCATGGACACATTGGCGGGTAAGTATGTTGCTGAGATTGTGAGGCTACATGGGATTCCAAAGTTCATAGTCTCAGACAGAGATCCTAGATTCACATCACGATTTTGGAAGAGCTTACAAGTTGCTTTGGGAACCAAGTTGAGCTTCAGCACTGCTTTTCATCCTCAGATAGATGGACAGTCTGAGAGGATCATATAGACACTGGAGGACATGCTTAGAACTTGTGCACTTAACTTCATTGGGAGTTGGGATAAGTATCTACCCTTGGCAGAGTTCGCGTATAACAACGGCTACCATTCCAGCATTGGTATACCACCTTTTGAGGCTCTCTATGGAAGGAAGAAGTCCAGTGTGTTGGGAAGAAGAAGGTATGAGATTGATCGTTGGACCGAAGCTAGTCCAACAGACAGTGGACAAGATCCAGACGGTGAGACAGTGCATGAGAGCTGCTCAAGATCGGCAAAGAGCTATGCCGACAAACACCGACGTGAGATGGAGTATAACATTGGTGAGAAGGTTTTTCTCAGAGTTGCAGCCTGAAAAGGAGTGATCAGGTTTGGCAAGAGAGGAAAGCTGAGTCCAAGGTATATCGAGCCATATGAGATCGTTGAGAGGATCGGACCTCTAGCTTACAGGTTGTCCTTACCTGAAGAGCTATCACGCATTCATGACGTGTTCCATGTCTCCATGCTGAGGAGATACCGATCAGACCCTAGTCATGTTGTGGCCCTAGTGGATGTTGAAGTGGCAGAAGATCTCACCTACACAGAAGTGTCGGAACAGATTCTTGCTCGGGAAGTACGGCAGTTGCGGAACCGTACCATTTCTATGGTTAAGGTCAAGTGGAGTAAGCATTCTGCTAACGAGTCAACATGGGAAGTTGAGGAGCACGTGCGATCCCAGTATCCGCATCTCTTCACCGGTTCGGAGTGAATTTCAGGGACGAAATTCTTTTAAGGAGGGTAGACTATAACAACCCGGGTAAAAATTTACATTTTACCGGGATTGTAAAAACGCTTTGTACAGTAATTTACCATGTAAAATAATCTTGGGTAATTATTTCAGGGTAAATTATACATCGGATTTTGGAACCGACCCTTACCCCACGCTCAGGATTTTTCTGCGGATTTTACGGACCAAAGTTGGAATTTTCCGGGTCCAGGAACCCTCAGAAAAGTCAGGTTTATCCCCGAATTATCGGACCAGAAATAAGTCAAGGGGGTATTATTGATATTTTTGGTTCCGGACGGGACACGACTGCATAATGCAGCCGCCTTCTCCTGTGTGCCCGTGAGCTGCCTCTGTGCTGAACGTGACCCTGCATGTTTTATTTTGCCCGTACTCATCATCACCTGCAAACCCACTCTCAGCTCACCTCATTCTACAATTTCTCTGCAACCTTCAACCTCCAGTACAAACCTACAAACAACATTCAAGCAACAGAAAAGAGGAAAGAAACTGGAAAAGAAGAAAAAAAAAACACAGGAACACACCACGACCCGAACCACTGCCGACCGCCACCATAGCAACAACCCCCGCCACCATCTTCCTCTCCCTTCCTGCCGCTCGCAATGCCCCTCACACCGCTGACCTCCGCTGCAGCGCCACCGGACCACGCAGCAGCAGCTCGGGTCGTGTCTCCACCAACTCGCAATCATCATCGCCGCCCGAGTCCACCTCTTCCTCACGCGACTCCGCCGACCCAAGTCGCGGCAGATCTTCCCTCTCGCCGCCTGCGGCCTCGCCGTTGGCGCCACAGCCTTCGTTGCCTCGCTCCCGTCCGCCACCGTGCCGCCGCCTCCTGCTCAAGGTGAGCTCGGGGTAGAAGACGACCCACCACACGCACCGGGTTGCGACCTCGGGTCGGGTTGACCCGCGTGTGGATGGGCTAGGGATGTTGGAATTGGGCCTTGGTTAGTTGGGCTTGTTCACGCGGGCCTGCGCCTGGGCCTTAGCATGAGGTCTGGGCCTGGTGCTGTGCAGGCCTGGCTGGCACTATTCACGAGCCCAGTCCATTTTTTTTAAAAAAGGAAAATGGCGAAAATAAATTCTGGAAGAAAGAAAAACAATTAAAATAAAATAAAATAAATATATTGGTATATTGGAATAATTTGGAAAATATATGGATATTAAATGGAAAATAATTACTTTCGAATATATATATATATATATATATATATAGTAAATAATAATAATTTTGGAAAGTACATACTTAAGGAAAATAAAAATGGAAAGGGTATTATCAAATAAATACGTACCGGAATAATAACCGGGTATCGGTAAGGTATTTTCGACACCTGTAAATAAATGGTGAATTATGACGATAATGGGAATAACCCGGGGAAGTACCGAGTAGGTCTAGTAATTATTTTTACGGCTTACAGTAATAGTCGAGCATTTGCATATCATCTTATATGTGCATAAATTGTTGTTTGATATAGGAATTGATAACGAGCTGTACCCTGAGGAGCCTGAGTCGGAACACTTCGAGGACTATCAGGAATAGGAAATCGGCTAAGGTGAGGATAAGTAAATATTTATATACTGCCCGTAGTACCAAGTTGCTGTTTGTTTGTTATCTGTGTTATATGCTTGAATAATTCTTTGTGGTTGTGAATAGTTGTTGTGAGATGAATTTAATTGGTATTTGTTGCCGTTGATGTTGTTGTATTGATGCTACTGTTGATGTTATTGGTAATAGTAGAAATGTTGGTATTAGTAGAATATTTCTGTTGTTGTTGGCTGTGAAAACTGTGAGAGTAGAGTACCGAGGGTACTAGTTGGAATAAGCTTGTATTATCCAGACGAGCGGAGAGGCTGTGAGCCTGCTCGGGATAATGAGATAATGGAGGATAATAGGAATTAAGTAACTAGGAATAATAAAACTGGTCACACTTAGACATCTAGTAAGTCACAGTTAAATGTTGGAATAGCTAGATGGTAGTCTTATTTTTATGGTGCTGGGGGAGAGTGTGCTTGGGGTCTACTCCCTGTCTGTACCAGTTTTTATTTTAGGCGCTGGGGGGAGAGTGTACTTGGGGTCTGCTCCCTGTCTGTGCCAGTTACACGTGGAGGTACCAGGGCGGGGTCCACGGGCTAGCTAGCTCGACTACCAGGCGACGGCCATCATTTAACTAGTAATAGGGGCCCTGATAATAAAATTTGAATAGCGTGTCTAGAATCACAAAGTGTGTTATTTAGGATTCGTGTGATCCTTAGTTCATTGCTGTTGATGTGACTTGGATTATTTACGGTTGTTGTATATGTATATTTGCTTATGGATTTTACCCGGTGAGCACTTCGGACTCACCCCTCGCCTGCGTGACCTGGTCGCGTAGTTTGATTGTGAGTAGCTCAGGTACGTTCGAGGCAAGATGTGGCGCACCCTCTGCCAGGCCCGGATCCATCCTGCGTTGCATCATGTTTATAATGTTGTCTACTGCTGTGTTGTATTAAGACTTCCGCTGCTTGCATTTTATTTTCTTGATTGGGTTGCTTGTTGTAATAATGTCCCCGTGCCGGGTCAAGCACTGTTGATGTATTATATACTTTTATTGTATTAATACTGTTAGTTGTGATATTTACCGCTGTGGTTACTGTAATAGTATGTGGTCCCACGTGTTTACTGTGTATAACGGTAAATACGGATCGGGGCGTTTCACTGCAAATGATAAAACCGCATATGTGAAGTTTATCCATACAAGTACAACTCTAATCTGTATAAAGTAAACACTAAAGTCAAGGCATGACATATGCTTGGTGGGTTTAATTGCATTTCGCTGATTCAACAGAAAAATTTCATTTTTCTACTCAACTCGACATTTGTTCTTTTACTCCTATAAGAAAATGAACGTGTGTTCATTCCGTGTTTGTTAAGGTTACGTACTGTTTTTTAATATTTTTTTGTTTTGAATACTTATGCATGTAAATCTCCTCCTTGGAAGCAAAGCAACTATATATGACGAAATTGTCAGAAATGGTTCCGTTCTCCCACTCTCTGAATAAACAACATGCTAGCTACCTAGTTGTTGAAGGAAGAGTTGAATATCCAAGACAGACAGACATGGAAACTCAACAGCCTCTCTCTTCCTCCTATCCCATGAGCGGTGGAGACGGCCAGAACAGCTATGTTCAAAATTCCGGCTTCCAGGTTCGATCTTAACATTCTGGATTGTCGTCGTCTGACACTAAAGACGACAGAATAGTATATATGTTGCTTATGGTAGCTGCTTCATTTTTTTTCCTTTTGGCATAATTAATTGGGACGAAGATCTTGCATAGCTGTGGATCCTTATCTGCTTTAATTATACATATATGTGTATGTATATGTACATCAGTATAGGTATATAATAATTAAAGTTTAGATTTTGGGCGAGTTCACCCGAGTCAAGGCTTATGGCAGACCTATGGTCTACCAGCACTTGTACAGATTATCTATTTATAAGGATGGTTGGTAGAGTTTTGAATCCTCAAGCTAGTTAGATGGGATTTTGACTAGTTGTCTGGAATTGGATTGTTATCTCCTCCTTTAAGATTATTTTTCCACTATCAAAAAATAAAAAAAGATTATATTTCCCTAATGAAAATGCTCATAATAGCTTTTAAGAGTAGAATGAATTAAAGAAGATCACATGGAGTACATTGTTCATATATATATTATTACAAAGGCATTTTGAGTCGGTTGAGATATTTACTATGCTTTTTTAAATAAGTTCACATGATGATCATTAATTTGTGCTTGGATCTTGTAGAGATTAGTAGTGGAAGATGCCAAACCAATGGTGAAGAAAGCCATTGAAGATGCGTTGGAATTCACCAATTTCTCTGAAAATTCCACTACTTTTGCCATAGCAGATTTTGGCTGTTCTGTTGGATGCAACACTCTCATTGCAACCCAAAACATCATTGAAGCTGTAAAGGAAAAATATCAATCTCAACACCCAAATCATCCACCATTAGCTTTCCAGGTGTTATTCAACGACCATGTCAACAATGACTTCAACACCCTCTTCAGAAACCTCCCAACATCCGGCGAATTCTTCGCGGCAGGAGTTCCCGGCGACTTCCACAACCGATTGTTCCCCAAGGCCAGTCTCCATGTGGGGCACTCCTCTTATGCACTGCACTGGCTCTCCAAGCTTCCTCAGGAGATCCTGGATGCCAACTCTCCTGCCTATAACAAGGACAGCATCCACTGCACAGGGCTCTCTAAGGAAGTAGCCCAGGCATTTGCTGCTCAGTTTCAGAATGACATGGAGAGGTTTTTGAATGCAAGGGCACAAGAACTTGTGAGTGGGGGGTTGCTGGTACTCACAGTAGCTGGTCTACCCCAGGGAACCCTCTGTTCCCAAACTTATCGTGGGGCGAACAATGACATCCTGGATTTCTGTCTCAAGGACATGGCTCAAGAGGTAAAGACTACTAGTTAATTAATAATCTCAACAAGAAATCAATAAATGGACTTGCTAGCTAGTTCCAGGAGCTAATTGCAATAGCTTAATCAGCCCTTAATTACGGGTTAATTTCTAGATACCGTCAATTAGACCAAAACATTTGCAGTAGCTTATAAAGTCACAGGATTGAAGAATGCAAAACCCTTTCCCTGTGGAGTTCCATGAGCTGGTTAGAGCCGTTCATGCTTAACCAAGGCATTTCGAGTTTCCGAAACATAGCTTCCTAGGGACTAGGAATATCAACATTTATATTTCTTTATCATGCCTTAAAAACTGCTACTTGGCTAATAACATTATTGTCTTCAACAGGGAGTAATCAGTAAAGAGAAATTGGAGGCCTTTAACATACCAATGTATTTTCCACCCGTGGAGGAGTTGGAAGCAGTGTTGAAGAGTAATGCATATTTTAGCATGGAGATAATTGACCCATCGCTGGCTTCCCACATGTGGCTACCTTTCACTCCACATATAGTACAGCCCGTTACATCCACAAATAGAGCTATCTTCGAGGAACTCATCAGACAACATTTTGGGGACGAGATTGTTGATCCTGTATTTGAACGTTTCCACAAGAAATTGTCTGAAAATCTCCACCTCTTTCATGACAAACACAAGCCTGCTAACATATTTGTCGTCCTCAGGCGGAATTAAGGCCCAGCGTTGTTCTTTTAAATTCCAGAGAAATGTATTGCTAATTAAGTTAAGGGGATACATGCATCTATATATGTGTGTGTGTGTGTATATATTGGGGCTGTAATAATCTTATTTAGTCATATTTACTTGTTTTTACAGCAGGATTATGACAATGCATACAAAAGAAACTAAATATATTTGTACCATTAATGTTCTATAATAAACGTGAAAATATATTGGGAGGTGAATGTGAGGCTAACACTAATTGATTCAAATTTGTGGATTTGAATTAGGTTTCTTAATTATTAGTTTTCTGGTACATTAGAATTACATAAATAACTAACAACTCCAAGCCCCAAATCACGATCAATCCCATCCACGGAGATGGTGGGTATAGGGTATTTAGACTTGCCTTTG
The DNA here is from genome assembly GCA_028386065.3 of Turnera subulata. Lineage (NCBI taxonomy): Eukaryota > Viridiplantae > Streptophyta > Magnoliopsida > Malpighiales > Passifloraceae > Turnera > Turnera subulata. The sequence continues at coordinate 25,891 of JAKUCV010002295.1, forward strand.
ATTTCTGGGAAGCTATCGGATTAGTAATCGCCATGCCATGGATAAATAAGATCTTGGCCAAAATACAAACGCCCGTCATTTCAATTCCTTTGTATTCAAAACGATTGGGCTAATATTTTTGTTTTGCCTTCTAAAGTGCTTAAAGAAATTAGAAAGTATGGCTAGACTGTTTGGCCAAGTGATTTATTCTGGCGCTCGCAAAATTGCAGATCCATTTATGGTTGTCCACATTAAAGCTGGTTGTTTAATAGCAGTATAAATGGACAAATTTTGCATTAACAAGTTTTTGCTTGCACGATCAATGGGCAAGTTTTGGATTAACAGATTTAGAATGTACAGCTGATAAGTTCAACACAAAATCAACAAATGTGCATTCTTCGATGCTTAATTTGCAGTTTGCATTGAGATGAACGAATTGGTTTGGGACGCATTAATTAGTTAACCAAGGCTGACCAGTAGACAATTGGGTGAATAATTTACCGCTAGCAACATTTCATTTGGTGACCCAACAAAAATCATGGCAACAGCATTACATATTATAACTTCTTCCTACAACAATTCCGCTTGCTTACGAGCTCATTATCTTGCAGTATGTATATGTTTGGTTGAGGACTGGAGAATAGCAACCATCACTTTTCCTTTACAAATTTAGAGTTCAAAATTATTAGCCAATAGAACAATTTGATTTATTAAATAAAAATAGATATTATATTGTAATTTTAAAAAGAATAATAAAAATTAATTTTTTATAGATATTATTATTAAAATATTTTAAATTTATATTTAAAAAATAAAAAAAATAAAAGGAATTGAATAATAAATATATTATTATGCCTTAAAAAAAGAAAATAAAAAATATGCCACATAAAATTACAATATTAGTGGAGAAAGGAAATATGTGAATAGCTATTAAAGTCAAGTTGATGTGACATGGCCTGAAAATAGTTCATTATTAAAAATTTATTAAATTTTTATTAATATAAAGTTTTTAAAATGAAAAAAAAATGCTAAAAATTAAAGTTACAAGTGAATAAATAAAAAAAATATTAATGTATAAATTTACATAAAATATATAAAATTTAAATAAATTCTCAAGATGTACTTGATAATTAAAAATTTATATATGAAAAGGTAAAAAATTAAATAATATAGTTATTTAAAAATTAAAATATTTTCATGAAACTTTGGATAATATAACTTCTTGTATAAAATTAAGTGAAATCAAATGTGTTTTTGTGAACACCCAAATTTGACCCACGAATATTTTATTAAAATTAGATTCTAGACATGCATAAAATCAAGGTTAAAGAGATGATTTGATTTTGAGTGAAGGCATGAATTTAACTTAGTGAAATTAATGTATTTTGATGACATAAACCTTTATGCACTTAAATCCTAGGATTAATGAGATGATTTAACCTTAGGATAAAACATATGATAAGGTTTATTTGCATTTAAATATATTTGGGCCTTTTTATTTGTTTTTACTCAATAATAATGAGATAATTTATTCTTGGGTTAGAAATAGATTTAAGGGTCCAAGTTAATTACTCTCCAGGGTTTGTCCAGCCCATTAACACATTTCTTGCAGATCAATTTTAGCTCTGATTTTCGTGGAAAATCATAGTTAATTATCATTTAACTAGATTTTGTGTTTTTGGTATGATTTTGGATGTTAATGTGCAATTTTTTTATTATGGAATGATTTGGGAGAGTGCTAATCAAGTAATTAAGTGATTCTGGGTAGATTGGGGGTTGATTACGCGGTAGAATCAAATCAGAGCTGAATTAGGGGGATCGAGGAGCAAAAAAGGAAAGAACGCACAAAACCGGGAGGGCCCGGCGGTCATTACGGGATGGCCGCCAAGCCCTGGCAGTCTTGTGGCCATGACCGCCAGTCATGGCGATCGTCCAAGCCATGACCGCCGGCCATGGCGGTCATGGGTGCCCAGGATCTCCGAAAATCTCCGATTTTGTTTCTTTTTCGATCTCACGCGGTTTTGGACCAGATTTTCGGGCATAATCTTCACCATTAAGCAGGCCCACGCCCCTAGGCTTCCCAGAACACTATAAACAGGACCCCTCACACACATTTCAAGGGACACACAATCTTTCTCACATACACACCCATAAGCTCTTCTTGCTTGGAGAAACTCTACTTCTCCAAGCTTAGAAATATTTTCTAAGGCAGAAACTCTGGAGGATTTTCGTGGGGAGCATCAAGCAATAATCTAGCAAGGAGGAATCAAGAAGAGGCTCAACCATAAAGCTAAGGAGTGGCAAGAAGGTGGGTGTAGAACTCAACCCATTACAAGGAGCTAGAGGAGGGCTACATAAGGTAATTCTAGACCCTTTTTTATTGATTCTTGGTGATTGATTGCTGGTGCTTTTGATGATGTAAGTGGCCACAGTATGCCATGTTTAGAACTATGTGGCTTTGACCCCGATCACTCGGGTACGTAGGTAGTCTCGGTCTCACAACGGGATGCAAGCCAAGTCTTTTCCTCCCCCCTTTCTTTGTTTTCCACACTTGCATACTTGCACACTTGCACAAGGTGTACTTTTCTCTTTGATTGCACAAGGTTTCGACCCAACACGGATGGGTGCCTAACACCTTCCCATCCGTGACGAACCCCCGATCCCATATCTTTGGTTCGCCATGACCGATTGCCTAAGGAGTCATATGAAGGTTTTTCCCAAGTTTTGCCCTTAATAAAACTTGGGTGGCGACTCCAATGATATGGGATTGACCCGAGGAAGAAGGTGAAAGGAATAGGTGAATAGGCCCAAGTGATTTTGGGTCGGGTATTCACAGTTGGCGACCCCGCTGGGGAAGTAGAGGGTTTAAGAGACCTTGTGCAATCATAGAGCTTTGTATGCCTTTTTATTTGTCATCATAAATGCCCTGCATTCATGATGAATTATGTGAAGCCTTTACCGTAAGAGGGCGAGGGAAGCCAAGTCCACCACATACTTTCTTTAAGTGATGGTGGCTTGTATGAACCCGTTTCTCGATGCTTAGCAATGATGGGGATTAACTGGCCTCGGACCTCACACGATATCCATTATCAGATGTGAGTAGGTCAACCTATTCCCCAGCGGCAGTCTTTTGGCCCCCAACCAGCTGCATACCCTGAGCATCTCTTGCATATTGAATCAATAAGTGGTATGTGCATTTGTTGTGTGATTTTGATTGTAGATTTTTGTATGTGTAAATAGAGTGCTTTTATTTTGATAAATCAGAAAAACCAATAAAAAATACATAGGAAAGTGTATAGTAAAAAAAATACAAGGAGGGTGCTATATCGCGTGGTGTGAACTGATGAGTCTAGGAAAGGAATCTTAGGGAAGTAAGTACACATGCTTAAGCTGATATTAGATTTTTGGTGTTGTCTCCCCAGTTGTCTTCTATGTCCAGTCTACCTTGTTTAGGGAATTCACAGTTGCATACATTGAGCATTGCATTACATGTCGTTCAAAACACAAAAACGAATTCGAGCTAGGGTGTCTCATTTTTCAACCCTTTTGAACCTGAGTCTTCATGAAAAATATATTTTGGGAGACTGAGAAAAACGTTTTGCGAACACATTCCCACCGTTTTCAAAAAAAGAAAAAGCTCAAATTTAGGATTCTTGATGGCTATGAACCTCATTTTATGAAAGGCGCATCTAGAAGGCACCATGAGTGGAAAAGATGTACAAACCGAGAGAGCAGATTTGATGAAGGAGTTGATGATCAAACTGGACGATGTTGATTTGAGGGCGCTTATCGATGATGTGAGAGCAAGGAAAGTTGTGTCTAACGGAGGGAATGAAATGCGATCCTCGAAGCAAGGGGCAGAAAAAGCTGATGTGAAGGAACCAAGGGTTGTTGATAGGGACAGACTCAAGAAGCTCGAGGATATGGTGAAAAACATAAAGAGAAGAGAAGATGACTGGAACTTGGATCGATTATCACTATTCCCTAAAGCCCGTCTACCCGAGAAGTTTAAGATGCCTGACATGGAAAAGTTCAATGGGACCGGGTGCCCCATGACCCATCTAAAGATTTACGTGAGGCTGCTACAACCTTTGGGGATAGGTCCTAAGATGATGGTCCAATTGTTTCCGGGAGAACTTTGTCCGGAGCTGCCTTGAAATGGTTCATGACTTTGGATGAAAATCGAATTGGTCGATGGGAGGATATGTGCGAGGAGTTCATGAAACAATACAACTACAACACTGAGGTGGATGTGACCAAGAGGGACCTTGAGACAACCAAGCAAGGGGCCCAAGAAACATTTTCGGCCTTCATCTCAAGGTGGCGCAGCAAGGCCTCTTTGATGGTGGTGAGGCCCACGGAGGAGGATCAGGTACAAATGGTGATCAAGAACCTTCAGCCAATTTACTATGACCATATGGTGGGTAATTACTATGTCAACTTCAAGGCTTTGATGGGGGTGGGAATTCAATTGGAAGATGCCATAACATCTGGAAGGGTCAAGGTTGCTAGACATGCTTCGCCTCAAGGCTACAATGACAAAAGGACGATTGAAGTCAATAATGTGGATGCACATGCACCTCGTCCGGTCATCCCACCAAAGAGAAAGTTCACTCCATTGCCCATGCCCATTGGAGAAGTGTTCAAGCAATGCATAAAGGGTGGACTGTTGAAGCCTCTAGAGCCGAAACCATATGCAAACCCCACGACCGATCAAAGAAAATATTGTGAGTATCACCAGACTCGAGGACATACAGTTGGCAACTGTGGAAGCTTGCGCCATGCCATTCAAAACTTGATCGATAAGGGGTTGTTGACATTGCCTACCATGCACAGATCTTGATGAACCGAGAGTAGAGAGAGTCTAAATTTTCATAAAGAGTGATGGTTTAATCCCACTAGACTCACTTTATTTTTAAGCATTTGAATAAATATACCTTTTAGTTCCTCTCAAGGAATAAAATTCTATCCACTCATCTTTGTGTGGCAAGAATTTTATAAATTTCATGAAAGTCCATTGACTCAACCCGAGAACCTCCTAAAGAACTACGAAGAGCTGATTCTGTGGGTGTAACCCATTCCTACTTAAACACTTGCCTTTGTCAACCTTCAAACACATACCCAAGTTAACCTTCAAACATCTATCCATTCCAACATTTATGTAAACCCCATGTCATTCACCTCGAACACTTGTCTAAAAGAATTGCTTCCCAAAAATGAATCTAGCTTCCTAAAGAGTTTTATCCAATTGCACATGTTCAAATGGGTCATTCCCCTTGGGAAAAAAGAAAAGCAAAAAAGAAAGAAAAAATGAGGAAAGGAAAAGTGACCCTTAGTGCCTAAATGATTGATTCATCACCTATTTTTTCTGAGATTAAGAGGAAGCCATGAATGAAAAGGACAAGTGTTCTCCTATAAACCTACCAAATTCGACTTCCCACGAGGCACTATCTTAACAAACATCTCAAATCAAACATCACACCCACAGATACGTAGGTAACCCGGCAACGGGCCCGGTCTAATCGGTTCTTAGGTTGGTTCAATGGACAAGATTGGAGTTTGTTCTTGCATCTCAAGGTGAAATATACCACAAGGATATTCAAATGCAAATTTTTCGGGCTCTGTCTCTCAAGATCGACAAAGTGTCATCCCTCTCCCTCGAGCACACTTTTTCTTCCTCAAGGTTGTTATTTGGTCTCCAGCCAGCTCTGGTTGTCCATTCGCCTACCTCCTCAACGGCTTCTCAAACATGTCTCCTACGACTCATCATGATTGTGTCCCTCCAAGGTTCTGTGGTTGCTACTCCCTTAAAAAAGGCAAAAAAAAAAGAAAAAGAAAAAAGTGAAAAAAAAGAAAAAAGTCCGCTAGGTTAAAAACCCGAAAGGGCGACCTAGGCAAAAGTTAGGACACGCCTGCTAGATTGAAAACCCGAAAGGGCGGTCTAGGCAAAAGTTAAGGCAAAAATAGGGAGAGTAGCCAATGGCCATAAAGGAGTGACTGAACCTCACCCTCTCCCACAAAGTCTCCTTGCTTTCTCTCAAGCATCTAGAAGTTTTTAGTCGACCACTCATGGGGGTCTTATTCGAAGAAAATAGTTCATGGCCATTGAGGATCCTTCACATGAAGCTTTAGTTTTTTATGGAATAATTTGCCTTTTCCCAAGTTGCTTAACTTTCACTTTGGCTCGAATGCTTTTCAAAGCTCATGCATCATATTAGGGGCACTTGCATCCAAACACACCATGTAGGAATAAGATCGCACTCGCATTGATACATATGGAAGTAGAAAGCACATGCATTCAAGAGGCAAACACATCATTGTAGAATTTGGGGGTACTTGCATCCAAAAACAAGCATGTAGAAACTAGGAGCATTGACACACCAACAAACACATAGGAACTAGGGGCATCCCCATGCATTGAAAAAGCGACACACTTAGACATGCGCATGCATCATTTACAAGTAGAATATGGATTCTTTGAGAAGGTAGACTTGGTTGAGGATAAATGATCAATGAAAGTGACAACATCTTAAATTCATCACTTGACATAGACTTACATTTCCTGGGGTTGATGTCTAGAGGGGCAAGGCATGCCTGAATATTTAGAAGACTTTGTTTGTAGAACAACGGGCATGCCAAGCCCGCACTCGAGGTATAGACACTATGATCACTCGCAGACCCTAGGGGCACGGCGGCCCCCGATTTTTTATTGATGTTGGGCATTCTTAAGAAGATATAAGGCCCAAGTTTTTTAAGTTGATGCGTGTTGTCTTGGGCATTCGAGGAGATGTAAGTCCCAGCTTTTGTTGATGAGTCGAGATGTGAGCTTCGGCATTCAAGGATATGTAAGCCCCAACTTTTGTTGTTGAGTATGGGCAGTCTCAGTAGAACGAGTTATTAGGCCAAACCCTTTTGTGAAATGATACTAGGGGCACGGTACCCAAACCTTTGTTGATTATGGACCGGTGAGCTTGAGAAATAGAGAAGACTTCCAGTTGTGGGTAAAGGGCATGCTAAGCCTCCAATCATAAGATCTCTTGATCCTCCTTTGGTCGCTTGGTCATATCCTCACAGATAAGATCTCTTGATCCCCCTTTAGTCGCTTGGCTATATCCTCATGGATAAGATCTCTTGATCCCACTTTTAGTCGCTTGGCTATATCCTCATGGATAAGATCTCTTGACACCTCTTTTAGTCTTTTTGACTATGTCCCTCTAAGAAAGACAAACGATCGTATGGAGGCAAAGCAACCTGGTCGAAGTAAGAATACGCAACCAAACCCCACTTAGGGTACCGTGCCGATAGTGCATTAGAAAAAAATCCCTCTATGGTAAGGATGATAGATTTTCAAGAGAGAAAAGGAAAGTTTCCCCAAAGAGATAAATCCCGAACCTTCAGGATGAGGTGATTTCCGACAACCATGAAACTGGGATGAGATGATTCCCACAAACCGAGGGCCAGTCCCTCAAACCTTCGGGCAGAGATGATTCCCGAAGCGGAGCATGGGATGCTCCAAACCCTCGCCACACACCATGCACATTAATCATTCAAATTTGGTTGTTCCTGTCTTGCGTTGTTTCGTCCTTAGTCTATAAGGACTCATCAACGAGGGGCATCTGTGAACACCCAAATTTGACCCACGAACATTTCATTAAAATTAGATTCTAGACATGCATAAACTCAAGGTTAATGAGATGATTTGATTTCGAGTGAAGGCATGATAGGAATTTAACTTAGTGGAATTAATGTATTTTGATGACATAAACCTTTATGCACTTAAATCCTAGGATTAATGAGATGATTTAACCTTAGGATAAAATATATGATAAGGTTTACGTGCATTAAAATATATTTGGGCCTTTTTATTTGTTTTTACCCAATAATAATGAGATGATTTATTCTTGGGTTAGAAATAGATTTAAGGGTCCAAGTTAATTATTCTTTAGGGTTTGTCCAGCCCATTAACTCATTTCTTGCAGATCAATTTTAGCTCCGATTTTCGTGGAAAATCAGAGTTAATTATCATTTAAGTAGATTTTGTGTTTTTGGTATGATTTTGGGTGTTAATGTGCAATCTTTTGAATATGGAATGATTTGGAGGAGTGCTAATCAAGTAATTGAGTGATTCTGGGTAGATTGGGGGTTAATTACGCGGCAGGATCAAATCAAAGCTGAATTAGGGGGATCGAGGAGCCAAAAAGGAAAGAACGCACAAAACCGGGAGGGCCTGGTGGTCATCAAGGGATGGCTGCCAAGCCCTGGCGGTCTTGTGTCCATGACCGCCGGTCATGGCGGTCATCCAAGCCATGACCGTCGGCCATGGCGGTCATGGGTGCCCAGGATCTCCGAAAATCTCCGATTTTGTTTCTTTTTCGATCTCACGCGGTTTTGGACCAGATTTTCGGGCATAATCTTCACCATTAAGCAGGCCCACGCCCCTAGGCTTCCCAGAACACTATAAACAGGACCCCTCACACACATTTCAAGGGACACACAATCTTTCTCACATACACACCCATAAGCTCTTCTTGCTTGGAGAAACTCTACTTCTCCATGCTTAGAAATATTTTCTAAGGCAGAAACTCTGGAGGATTTTCGTGGGGAGCATCAAGCAATAATCTAGCAAGGAGGAATCAAGAAGAGGCTCAACCATAAAGCTAAGGAGTGGCAAGAAGGTGGGTGTAGAACTCAACCCATTGCAAGGAGCTAGAGGAGGGCTACATAAGGTAATTCTAAATCCTTTTTGATTGATTCTTGGTGATTGATTGTTGGTGCTTTTGATGATGTAAGTGGCCACTGTGTGCCATGTTTAAAACTATGTGGCTTTGACCCCGATCACTCGGGTACGTAGGTAGTCTCGGTCTCACAACGGGATGCAAGCCAAGTCTTTTCTTCCCCCCTTTCTTTGTTTTCCACACTTGCATACTTGCACACTTGCATACTTGTACTCTTGCACAAGGTGCACTTTTCTCTTTGATTGCACAAGGTTTCGACCCAACACGGATGGGTGCCTAACACCTTCCCATCCGTGACGAACCCCCGATCCCATATCTTTGGTTCGCTATGACCGGTTGCCTAAGGAGTCATATAAAGGTTTTTCTCAAGTTTTGCCCTTAATAAAACTTGGGTGGCGACTCCAATGATATGGGATTGACCCAAGGAAGAAGGTGAAAGGAATAGGTGAATAGGCCCAAGTGATTTTGGGTCGGGTATTCACAGTTTTAGAAATAAATTAGAAAAATAACATAATTTACAAAAAATTAATATAAATGTTACTATAAAATTGGTTAATATAATAATTTTACAATAAAGGTTGATCGTACTAATTATAGATAACTAAAAGATTTATTTGAATGATGAATTCAAATATATTTATCATTGTTGGCCTAAATATTAGCTAATTATCTTCTTAATCTTAATTAGTAAATTAACCATGTTTAGTCATGGTTTATGATGCCTTTTGATGATTAACAAACAAATTAGAATGAATGCTTGAATATACATTTGTGTTGATTGAGTATCAAGCAGGTCCACGGTTTCGAAAGAAACCATATCTCTAAGTAGTTTTTGGACTACTGCAACTTGCGGGTGGTCCTCACACCCATTAAAACTCAACCCCCAACGGTCAAGATTGGAGAACAAGTAAGGAAGGAGGTCCAAACTTTTTAGATTTAGTAATACTTTGCAACCAAAAAATTGAAAAGTGGAGTACTTGTAGATATGGTCCCAACTCGAACTGAATGTGAACTCAAGTAAACTTTGGGATGCAAGGAGCTGTTGGAAGATTTTTTTCGTGACTCAAAAGTATATAAGAGGTGAAACACCCCGACCACTATTTACCTGACAAACAGTAATTACCGATCAACAGTACCGACACGTGGCTCAAATAGTAAATACATCAAGAAATCCGGCCCAACGGCCCAATGTTAACAACATATCTCCCGACCTCGGGAATCCCAATAGTAACAACACAGCGAAAGCATTTGTAATTCAATACCAACATATGCAAAGCCCGATGCAACTAATGGATCCGAGTCCTGCCCAAGGGTACACTGCAGCTTGCCTCGTACGTTCCTGCACTACAAGCAACTCATCCTACGGGATGAAACCCCGTAGGCGAGGGGTGAGTCTGAAGTGCTCACCGACCATGGATAAACAGAGATATGCAGGCAACCATAATACTTTCGAAGAAAACACCGGCAAAAGACAACTCAAAGATTCTACCAAATCATGACTGAGCCAAGACCAAAAGAATATCTTTTATTATCATTATTACCAATTTTATCTTTTGGGCCCCTGTCACTGGACAAGCTAGGGTCGTACCTGGTTATTAACTAATTCCGAATGCCAGGCCAAAACAAAATCCGGGATCAACATCCCAATAACAAACCAATCCGGGATCAACATCCCAATATCCAAATCATCCGGGATCAACATCCCCAATAACCAAACCAAACCGGCCATGACACCACAGAACTATAGTCTCTAACCATCTAGTCGTACCACCACTTTCCACGTGACAATTAAATCATCATTTCATATTCAATTCCAATTCCATTTCAAATACTCATTATCCTATCCTCAATTAGCCACAGTTAACAGTTCTACATTAATCTCAACACAAATTCCACAAACCAATAACACAGTTTATCAACAACAGCAACAACATCATAGCAGTCAAACAGCCAACAATAATCATCTCAGCAGTTCAATCAAACAACAAAACATACACGGTATTACGGCACATATCAAAGGTTATCCATCCTCACCTGATGTGTCTCAGAAACTGATATCTGGTCAACCTCGAGACCCTATATATAGGAACACAATAATCACTTATAATGCACATAAAAAAATGATTATGCATGATACCGGTTTAACATTTATTAGACGGCTTTTCTGTTCATCCATAATTATCTCATTACCAAACGGTTCATCCGACTTGGTGGCAATTACTGATTAAGTATATCCAGCCAATATATCAAAACATACTTGATTTTAAATCAAAACCGAACCGAGCGTCCAAGCCGATATCCCGGCTCTTAGGACAAATCCGTTGTATAAATCATATAGAGGGAAATAGAACGAATTATGGCCCGTAAAATACTCGTAATTTATTTAATAATACGAAGTAAATAATATTTAAAAATAATATAACCGTTAAATAGAAAATATTGTCATTGGTAAGTAATCATTATAGTCGGGATACGGTATAAGTAAACATTTGGAAATATACATATATCCGACAACTTTAAATAGAGTGTAAGCGGTAACATAAATTAGTGGTTGAAATATTATAACCTTTATTAAAATAAAGTCTTAGATAAATAGTCAAAATAATATTACCACTTATTATTGTAACATAATATTTACGGTAAATTAATGAAGCATAGTTTAGTCGTAAAATAAATTCTATGCAGGTTATATACAAGTCTTATAAATACATAATTAAATCCAAAAATAATATTGTTTTTAATTTAGAAATTAAATTATTAACTACTTAGTCATGCATATATAGCTAACAATATATATGGTCGAAATCCATATTAAATTATGGCCAAATATTATTTAGCCAATGAAATATCATTAGTAGCATATATATAAGAATATTGGTAAATAAAATAGGATATTATTATTCTAGCCTAGAAGAACGGTAATTGATCATATTAGAAATATGATAATAATAAATTAAAGCATAATTAAGAAATTAAGCCCAGGGGACCTTCACTTGCGTTTAGTCCATCGGAGAGAATAATAAAAACAACTTCGAATTGATTAAATAAAAGACTTAATTAAATTAAACAATATGGGCCATTTATTGTAATTAGCCCAATTAAAATAAATAAAAACGGAAATTAAATTCAATGGGCCTTTTACGAGCCCAGGCAAAACGTAAATAAAAATATAATTAAATAAAAGCATAAAAGCATAAATTAAATTGCATAAAATAAAAACATTGGTTAATATTAATTAACCTAATTAATCGTTTCATTAATTATCGTTTTAATGTTCGGGTCCGTTATTGTTCGGGTTCGTTAATATCGTTCAAGTCCGATAAAGATGCATGAATAGTCCGAGGCTCGGGTTTTACTGTAATAGCCCGGGTAAAAAAAGTATTTTTACCTTGATTTACCGTTGAATTAATCTTGGGTAATTAATTCAAGGTAAATCGGGCGTCGTTTTTCGTAACCGAGGGTTTTCCCGCGCTCGAGATTTTTCCGTGGATTTTTCGGGCCTAAGTCGGTATTTTTTTTCGGGTCCCGGAATCCTCAGAAAAATCACACCGGAAAATAACCAAGGGGGTATCAGTTATTTTCTGGTCCGGACCGGACTCGCTCCATAATGCAGACAAGCTGCATTATTGAAGATTCACGTGTGTACAGTAATTTCATCGTTATAAAGAGGAAGAAAGCAGGAGAAGAGAGGAGAGGAGAAGAAAAAGAAAAGGAGAGGAAAAGAAAAAAAAGAGAGAAAGAAAAAAAAGAGAGAGAAAAAAAAAAGAAAAACAAACACAGAAGGAAAAAAAAAACCGAGAGAGGGGGGAAAAATAATAAGAAAAAAAGAAAAGAGAAAAAAAAGAGAAGAAATAAATTGAATTCGGAAAAAAAAAAGAAAATAAGAAAACGGAAGAAAATGGGAAAAACCAACCACTGTTCACCGTCACCCCTGTCACTGTTCACGGGAGGACGACTGGCGCCGTCTCGTGCTTCACCGCCACCACCAGTAGGACGCCCGAGCCGTCGCCGACCTGTAGCAGGCATTCCCCGTCGGTTCCGTCTCTCGACGCGCACCGCAGAGCCGTCGACCCGCGAGCAGACCCGACGGATCCAGCTCCTCGGCGTCTTCCGCTTCCTGCCGGCGATGCAGCGCTGGTTTCCCGCCGCCCCCGTGCCGCTCGTGCTGCCTCGACGTCGTGGTTGAGCACGCGTTCCCACATGCGCCAGTCGGTTTTAGATAGGGATGTCTATCCCGGTATTTTGTTGATCCCTGTGATTTGATTTTGAATGATGATAATATAATTGTCACGTGGTAAGTAGAGGTACGACTCGATGGTTTAAGACTGTTTTGTGGTGGCCATGACCTGGGTTACTTGTGATAAAAATGTCTATGCTTGGGATGTCTATCCCGTGATTATAGTTGGGATATCTATCCCTAGGTTCTTATTTTTGGGATGTCGATCCCTGGGTTCTCTTGGATTTGGTCTGGCACCCGAAATATGTTGATAACCAGGTCTGACCCCTAGCTTATCCGTGACAGGGTCCGGAAAGATAAAAGTGGAAATTGGATTTTTATTTGAGTCTTTTTGGTCTTGGACCGGTTTTGGGTCTAGTCTTTTGGTTGGGTATATTTTGGCGGTTTTTGCCTGTTTTCGACCTTGAGTAATTTTAGTGTTGCATATTGATTGTCTATCCTTCGTCGGTGAGCACTTCGGACTCACCCCTCACCTGCGGGCTTTCATCCCGTAGGATGGATTATTTGTGGTACAGGTTTGGTGCATTCCAGACAGGCTGCGGCGTTATCCCTTGGACAGGACTTGGATCCATAGTTTGCATCATGTGTCGTATACATTGTGTTTGTGAGTTATTAAGTCTTCCGCTGTGCTATTTATTGCCATTGTTGGGCCATTGGGCCGGTTATGATGTTATTGTTGTTTATATTTTGGGCTGTTGAGCCCGAATTTCTGTTGTATACAATGTATGCTGGGCTTTGCTGGGTTGGGTCGTTACAGTTCCGGCACGTGTTTACTGTGTACGGTAAATATGGGTCAGGGCATTTTATTTACCCACAGTCCATTTTCGAGCTCGCCGAAAAATTCCCAAGACTGCCGGAAAATGGTCGGATTCCGGCTGGAACTGTTCACCACGGCAGCACCGTCTCTGTTACCGATCGTTGCCCAACAAGACACCCAATCCACCAAGCAGAATCACCATCGCACCTATCAACAAAACTGTCAACATGCCCACGGCCACACACCGGTGACCGGTGTTCCACCACACAACCATGTCAGCCACCCAAATCGCCGTAACCCAAAACCACAGTAGCCCCATCATCGTCATCGGCACACAACAACAACCAAAACAAACCGATCAGCCCAAGATCGGGTTAAAGAAAAGAGACGAAAAGGAAAGGAAAAGGGCAAGGGTCGTCGCCGGATCTTACCCACACAGCCACGAAGACGGCGACAGCGGCGATGGATTGGGGGTGAGAGCGGCAGTGGTCTCGTGCTCAGTTTCCTAGAAAAAGAAAAGAAAGAAAAAAGAAAGAAGTGGGGTAGGGCGGCGGAAGAAAAACCGGGAAAAGAAAGAAAAGAAAAGGGAAAAGAAAGGAAAGGAAAGAAAAGGAAATAAGAGTGGCCACATGGCAAGCCACGGTTGGCCGGTCCGGATTTCCGTCCCGAGTCCGAAAATACAACTTGGGCTCGGAAAATCCGATTAATTCCTCTGAGCATCGTCCAAGTCTTGGAATTGAGAACCGAGGCTCGGTAAGCTGTAAAGGATGCTCGGAAATCTCGAGTAACCCTCGGGATTAAATTCCAAGGCTCGGTTAACGAAAGAAACTCCAAATTGCGTATCGGTATTTAACCTTGTGTTTAACATTTAAACTTAATCTTGATAAACATAAACTTAACTTAACAATTATTCTTTTATAAAATTCAAAGTAAATCTCCAAAGATTAATATATTAACTATCATGGAAATACAAGATGAAATTTCTTTTAAATTATAATTAGTAAATTATGCAACAAAGATACCATATCGAAATAATAATAATATCACTATTAATGTTTTGTTAGAAAAATAATAAAAATAATGGTAACGATAATAATAATAACAATAGTAATAGTTTTGAGAGTAGTAAAAATAATGAAAATTGACTCGGATTGGTAAAATTCTTGATCGACCGCGATAAAAATTTTATTAACCACCGTAAAAGTCAAAACAGCTTGGTAAAAATCACGAAAATTTTACCCGGGTCGTTACAAGATGATTCAAAACACCTTTGAAACTTATCCCAGCTATTTTGAGCAAATTCTGAGTCTGCAAATTCGAGCTTGTACATGTGGTTTCTGATCTGGTTTCATTGTTGTATTCAAATCCATTGAATGGGTAGTTTTTACACAACACGTGATTTTTTGTTTTGCTGGGAACTCAAGCCTAGGATTAGAATTGATGGTAAGTTAGAGCTTAGCCTGTGAAAATTAACTTGTAAAGATTTGAGCTTAGCTTGCAAAAGCTTGTGTGTTATAAAGGTTAAGGTTGAACCTGCAAAAAAATAGTTATAGTGAGTATTTGAATTCTTAAAAGAGGATCCTTTAAGTAGTGAATGTAGCTGGTGAGGGGACTCTAAAATCATCTGTGTTCATTTTTTCTTCCTACCTTGCTTCAGATTCTTTGAGTTTCTATTGATACTTTCGACTACAGTTGAGTGCGTGGTTTCAATCTAGCTGTGTTGTCAATGCTAATGAGTAATATCTAGATAAGATCATGGCTTTGAGGGAACAAGCATCAACAAAGCACCAAGGTTGGTGTGTTTAGATATGAACGGCTAAGTTTTTATTTTAAAACCGTATTAATCAACCTAATCAAATAGGGGTGTGTTAGAGTTGTCAACTAAACAGCAAGCTTTATTATTTTAGAACCCGAATAAATAACATATTCAAATAGGGGTGTGTGATAGTTGTAAGGAGGATATTGGGGTGATTTTTGTCGGGGATGTTGGGTATTAAACTAAGCTAGTTTTAATTGGTCTACGAGTTTCTCCAAGTCCAGTTCGGTTTAGGAGTCATGTCTTGTCCGTTAAGTCAGAGTCCCTATAAATAAGTATGTTAGGGTTTTATTATATGTGTAGCAAAGTAACAGTTGTGAGAAAAACACCGAGACTGTGTGGCTACCGTGAGGGACACCGAAGTGCCACCTAGTTTATTGTGTGCAAGGTTTCAAAACTGAATAATAAAGAGGTTTATGTGTTTGAGCAATTTTTATTTTCTACAGGGAACATGTCAAGAGTGATGCGTCATTAGAGGGAGTAACCAAGTATTTTGCTTGCTAACCAGAGTGTGGATAGTTGGAAAACTTAACTTCAAATGCATTCAAAGGAAGAGTGCGGGTGACAACCAATGGGAGTTGGACAATGTTTTTGGCACATGGTCACCAATGGTTAGATATAATATTGTTGTCTTCCCGTTTGGTTTGGGACGGAATTTCTTGTTAGTTTGTCATCTCACCCTTTCGTATTTTCTTTCATGCATAATTTACTACAAATTGATTTTTCATTTATTGATTTCCTCCTTATGGTTACCAAACTTCTTGATTTTCAATTTTGTGGGTTGTTTGGATATAAACTGAAGATTTTGTAGATGAAGCAGGTGTTTTTGTGCGTAGAAAAATGCAACACAGGTCACCCGGCTAATTAACCTGCTATAAGAGGTCATCCCAAAAGGAATACGGCACTCCGGAACACCATACAATGACCCTTGTTTACATTATTCTTTCCTCATAGAAAAAAAAAAAAAATGGGCTGATGAAATAAAAGTCTTGTTACAAAAACGAATGACAGACATTTTGCCTCGTGCGCCTAGTAAGAATGCAGGTCAGTTAACCTGTTGGGATAGTAGAACTAGAAGACCTTGAGGTCCCACGAGGATTTCATTAAGGAAGCTTACTAACCCAAACCAGACCACAGGAGTGACGTCCACTCCTCCAAGTGGTGGAATCAATTTCCGAGTTGGAATGAGGAGTGGCTCCGTGGGTGCATATGCAATTACATATGGGAATTTCCCAACAGGAAGCCTTGGGTACCAGGACATCACTATTCTCAGTACGAACAGAAATGCAAACGCAGAGAGGAACGGCCCCAAAAACCCAATTGCTATCTTTGCAGTTGCAGGGTCCAAATCTGCCAACATCAGACCTTGAATGGAAAGTGAGGTAGCTTCTGGTGCCTTGCATATGTGTAGGTTGATGTTTCTTGCAACCTCAAAAGCATTGGATGCTCTCCCAGAAAGGACCCCTCCTACTCCTATTGGTGAGAGCTCAATGTCAAGAGAGGCTGTAACTCTGACAAAGCAACATGTCTTAGACCGTATGGCCTGATGACCTCTACTGGGATTTCCTCCCGTAACACCATTGAGCCTATCCTGCCATAACATAAGCAGCTTAGGACCTTGTCCGCTATAAAATAAAGCAGTGCAACTAGTAGAGAAGCATTGTCATTGAGAAGTATGTCCCCTAAGACTGTTTCTCTTATGTAACAATATGATTCACATCTTTGATATCAAAAAAAGAAGAGAAGCATTGTCATTCAGAGTGCAGTTGAGTATCTTCTTTCTCAGATCAGATAATAAAAAGAAACGGCCAGAGATGAATGTCATGTGGAATTTAATCTTCAATTTCTGCATCTTCGTATGAAACCCATATGGAATCGAAGACACTTTGGGGAGACACAACAATAGTTGGACACAGAAAATTATGACCTGCAGCCAAACCATTGAATTAGCAGGACATAGTTCCAGCCACGCATGTGAAGAACTTAATTGTGAGCTGACCGAATGGAATATAACAGTAAAAAAAAGACTAGCATACAGAGTCATGACTAGCAAAAGACTACACCATGAAGCACCAATAGCGGCTGATAATTCATGAAATTGCAAGGACAAACTTGGTTTCGTTAGGTAGTACAGTCAAAAGCCTAGCGGATGCAGAGAAGATGAATTCTTAGTACGATACCAAAGGTGCCTTAACTCATGCAAATTATTGGTATCCCCCGAGAACTACACGATAAGCAAACACCCAAATTCCCTCATATAACAACACCATCAGCAATATACAGGTGAAAGAGATAAGTTTGGTTAACGACCCATATAAATATTTGGGGGAAGAAAACTTAGAAAGACTAAACTTTAAGTAGAAAAACCTTATGGGTTATGGAACTTACAACAAAAGAGATACCCAACTTGTGGTGCCATCCTGTAAATGGAGGAGCAAAAAGACAAAGTAGTCAGAAAATGGAAGAGATTTGGTAAAAAAGTTACATGGAATGGAATTCAGGATGATGGTCGAGTGTTATTACCTCTTACATGATGAGGATGGTTGAACAAGGAAATACAAGACGCCATGCCTCTCTTTTCTTTTCTTTTCTTTCTTCTCTCTTTTCCCTCTCTGTGGAAGACGGAGAATGAATGGGCTATATACGTGCTACGCAATAGGATTTTGGATTTTCTCCCTTTTTTTTTCTTTTTTTCTTTTATCCCACTGAAACCTTTCAAACAGTTATGATGCCCCATAGTTTTGAAACAACAAAACGCCAAAGATAACCTCAAACCATCGCCTGCCTTCCACTTGTATCCCCACAACTATTAATTTTGATCAATTAACTCCCTCAGCTCTTAAAATTAATTTCTCTCCCTTTACCTTGCTCTTTTGAATTTTGATGTAGAGGAATGCTAAAGATAGTTAGTAAAGCTACCCAAATCCAGCACCCACCCATACCGTAGCTTGAACTAGGATAATTTTGGTGGAACCAAGGACTTCATGCTGCTGCACCACAGTAATATTGGCCATGTGTGTGCATATATTGTTTACAAACTAGATTTCCTTCTTTGTTTTTTTCTTATTGCTGAAGAATAGAGCCAATGCTATCGAACCATGGGAAAAAGTAAGATGCCATCTATATCTGGACTATATGCTAAAAAAGTTACCCGCATCTTTTTCTTCTTTTTTCCTTTTCCTTTTTCTTGACAGGAAATATAACTTCATCAAGAAGCGTGGAGCTCGGCTCCAAATTGTGTCTTTGCATCCAGCAAGAGCACTAATACAGACCAGGAAATGACATACATAGAAACCATGCAATCCGAAAGTTTGGATGCTCAAATAGAATACGAAAAAGAAGAACTAAAACATAGAATCCAAAAGTTAAAAACTAAAACTTGAAAACATAACCCGGTAAGGAAAATCTGGCGTGGCAGTCTAGGAACTAGCTACTCCAGGTCATCTCCATGCCATGGATCATACAATGAGAGATCCAGCCTCTTCACTTCTGGCACAAGGCCCTGAAGTTTGATGTCGTCGGCGGTTGAGCTGCTAGCTGAGGGGGTCCAAAAGCCTACAATCCGCAGGAGGCATTCTCTACACAAGACCAACATCAAACATACAAAAACCTTAAACAAAGTAACTTATATGTGGAGAAAGGTTGTCGCCTCAAAAAAAGTTGGAGCATATGGAGAACCTGCCAACCAAGCTCCATCCTCCCACACCAAACTAGTTTTTTCCAAAGGTCCCATAGACCCTCCCTCTGCTTCCTTCTTCTTCATTTGCTCCTCATGAACAACTATCATCAGTGGGAATCCCCATCCCTGCATAGCCTTCTTCCTCTCCAACTCATCCTCATTGGTATATGATGGACCTAATTTGTAATTCTTGCCAGCTTCTTCCAATTTTTAGACTTGTTTGATCTCGTATGAAGCGGCTCATCAGGAGACACCTGTGAGGCAAGAGTGGCTAGGGATTCTACCCACTTAGAGTATAGATTGGTCGTCCCCTGAGTTGTAATACTCGCAGAATCCTATCCCAATTTCCTCTTCTTGGCGGAGGGAATTACCAAGTGCTTACTTACTCCCTTGTGCTCCACCAGGACCAGTCGCTTCACTCTTCTCAGCCTCCATCTCCTTTCTTTTGGTTTTCGGCGATACAAACTCCCTACTAGAGCCATACAAGTCCCCTCCAGCAGCGCCTCTGGCCTTACGAGGAGGATTAAACCTCTTTGGACCAAAATTCCAGCTAGCCGAATAGGCCCTACCAGGAATCGGCTTTGCCCTCATCCAAGGGCCATAGTTGTCCTTCACCTTCCCTTCTAGTTTGGTTGCAGTGCCTAACAGTGTTGCTAAGCATTCCACAACGATAACAAAAGTCTTCCAAGTTTTTCATATTGCAGTTCACCCCAGGTGCGGGTACTAATTTCATCTTTCAAATAAAAACCAGCGGGAAGTGATTTATTCAAATCAATAGCAACTCTGATCTTTCCTTTTTAGCTTAACTGTAAATGTCTACATCCATACATTCCTTTTGTAATCTGCCGCTAATCCTATTTGAGATAGCAAGGAAATTCTCACAAATCGCTTTATTCGGATTTGAACCTTATTTCTCTACATAGAACACCGGTTACAAACTGATGTACAGTCAGTATCTTAAGGAGCCAATCAGATCGAAATTGGTCCGAATTGGGAAATTTGGGAACTCGGGTTAACATAAATTAGTATATACATAAGTAAGAAACATAACATGTGAGAATTAAAATGAATCTAATAATCTGCTAATTGGATAATAATGTAACAGATGTGCATTCCCGCTTTCTTTCTGTTTTTCTTAACCCTAATGCAAATTCGTGGTGTGGGAAACATGAACCACGGCTGACAACCGGACTAAGTAGCAATTAGTAAACAACAAAAATCAAGGCAGCAGCACAGACACTTCTGTTTTGTAAATAAATAATGAAAAAGCACATTAGTGCATATCATGATCGCCCCTACGGAATCAGCATATCATAACAACAGTTCTAACTACTATCCTGCAGTACAAGTTTAGCTGAGGATACCCAGTAGCAATCTATAAGCAGCCTAACAGGTATACAATGCTCCACAAATTATGGCAGCCTGGTTGAGCTGGTAGACAATCACCTGGAAACAAGGAAACAATAGCTAAACCAAAGCTGCAGTTCAAGGAAAATAATCAAATAAATAAAAGAGGAATAGTATGTACCAAGAAGAATGAGGCACCATGGGGAACGATACAAGGAATTAGGAAACAAAGCACTAGATTTATGTAAAACAACGTTTAACAAAGAGTATGATGCAAGCATGACCCAATCTACAAAAGAAATAATGTTTACATAAATTGTTGAATAAATTACTAAGATGAGTAGGCAGGTGTAAATGTTCAAAAGCCTATTGCAATTTTATTTTTGACATTCATGCACACATGCTAAGGAAATGAAAACTATTTTCATTGACATTTCTCATATTTTGAAACCTACAGCATTGAACAAAACCAACTGTAAAACACTATTGTTGAATTGCCCTCACTTACAAGCACCAATCTGTACTTTCTAATCGACAACACAACAGTAACCATAATCTTTAGATTATTAGGTCCCACACAAGATCTGACATATCTACAAGACATGAGCACCAGAAAACTAGGCAAACACTGAGTTTAACAAAACTGCAAAAGAAAGAAATGCTTACAATCCTAACAATTATTCCTTGCATGTTCCCGGGAGAATCCTTGTTAGTCACGGAATGGTGTGAGATCAATGTTCATCCGTTTCTTCCCCTTGCTTACCTTCTTTAAGATGCCAACAAAACAATATTAGTTCAACATAAGAGGTAAAACTCGTTCAAAAAGTTTATCCAAAAAAGAAGAGACGGGGGGTAGATTGACCAAGAAATGAGGCATATAGCACAAGCACCAAGATGATAAAAGTTAAAAAGCAAGAAGAAAGAAACTGCACAATATGATGAAACCAAAAAATTATCACAAAAAAGTGCAACGGGCTTACATGCCGATCTCACGACGCACATGGTTGGCCCCAACAAATTTCACAATGGCAATGTACTAGACGCAAATGGTCAAGACTAAAACAACTGCTAAGGAACCTGGGGCTAAGTTCACTGTTATTGCAAATGAAGTATGGTTTACAAAATATCCAAAATCACCACTTAGTTCATTCAGAATTTATTTTATCTGAACTGGATTCAATCTCAGTACTGAATTAATTGAAGGGGTTGATCATTCCCTATAACACTCGCGATGGCTCATCAAAGTAATACTGTTAACGAATTATGAAGAGAAGATGTGTATATGAATCAGCAAACTGCAAAGGAAAACCATAACGGGGAAGCAGCTGCAGTGCAGTCTCAGTAGAAGGTAGAACAAGCAAAGGCAATTGCATCTAGACATTGTCATTGATTTTTGGCTTGTCAACCTCTAGTTCATAAAACCATGTCCAAATTGGAGATTCTCCTTCCCCAGATTAGGGATCTGAGGTCATCAGTTTGCCTGTGCATATTATAAAACAATATTTCTGACCAAAGCAGCAGATCATATAGAAGTTTAAGAGGTATAGGCATTTGTCAGAAACATAAGTATGAATTACATTAACAAAAGAGCCATTCTTGGACTTCACCCTTTTCTAGCATGTTCCATGCAATAATATTTTGGAGTACGTGTAGATGGTTGCTCTAACATTTTAATAAACAAATGGTAAAAGGCATCTAAAAAGAAAAATATGTGTAATTGGAGTTAATTTACGTGAATCAAAACATACCTATCTGAAGTTCACAAAGAGATAGTAGCAGCAAGAGATGGAAACAAAAAGGGACAAGTAGCTCAATTTGGACGAGAAAAAAATGACGGCAATTCTGTTCTGAGATAGAATAGTTTAACTATTGTTGGGCTAGTAAAAGACCAAATAAAGATTTATGATTGTAATTCTGTGAGAGAACAAAAGGTAGTGCACGGATATGAACAATGGGTATATTCCATAACATTAGTTAAAGCAGCTGGTACTTATATCACGTCTCACATGGATAAGAACAAAAAAACACAAACGTAGTAGCAAGGCTACGGTTACAGGTTTCCAACACTGAAGCATGAAAAAATCAGCAAACAGTAATGATAAAGATTGGAACTGAAAACTCACAGCAATCGCCACAAGCTCTTCTAGCAGCTCCTCCAAATTGCATAGAGGCTATTGTGAAAAAAAAAGGAGAAAAACAATTAAAGAACTGCAGTTTCCATTAAAAAGTTGTTCTTAAACAATATTTCTATGCAGATGTACAAAAACTCACCCATTGTGTTGGGCCATCTACTGGAGCATTGAGAGGATCGTCATGCACCTACAGCAAAACAAGTGCATGTGAGTGCTAGAAGCCTTTAAGCCTGTAGATGTCAACACCAAACTCTTGAAAGCCAAAACGGACAAGTAGAGAGGGTCGAAATAAAAGAGACACAGAAGTTTACTGAACCGCGCATGGACTCGCATGACATATACAGACTAGAAAAATTGAGCCCTGGCAATTTTTCCTGTGAAGGCTTTGGGAAACAACTTATTTGGTAAGTTGGATAGCAGCTGCCTTCAGTTATTTAGCCTTAAGCTACTCCAAGAATGACGTCCCATCACACTTCAGGCCTCAAATCCCAGGGAATTTAATACTAAATTGATCATCTTCAGGAAAAGCATCATACCTCCATAAAAATTCCTTCAACCCCAACAGCAACTGCTGTCCTTGCAATGCATGGTATCAGTTCACGAAGACCTCCACTTGCAACACCACCACCATCCAACTATAGACAAATGCAAAATTTTTATCAGTTTACATGAAGGGAAAAGGAGATTCAAGAAAGGAGACAGCAAAACTTAATATCAAAACTGAAAAGGACGACAACCAAGAGAACTGATGGATTTCCCATCTTCTATAGTTGAAGTTGTTTAATCTAGTATCTATTTAATGAACCAATCCCATTCATCATGATGCAGTCTTAAAGCATAAAATGCGAGACGACCCACACCTTTCTCCCAGCAGGCTGCTGTAGTGAGTGTGTGATATCAGCTACCTGTGAAACAATTAAACCAGTAAGCAAATCATATAATTAACATTTAGGTTGGACCACAATGAAGAACACTTAGTACAATTATCCAAAAGAATTACTGAAAGATTTTGTTTTTTTTTTTTTATCAGGTTGCTGAAAGATTTCAAACTGGAAAGCAGTACGTAAAAAAATATACTTATACAGGCAACTTAAGATAACACTTCTGAAACTCAATATTAACTGCTTAGCTTAAATGTTTGCTTCTTCAATTTGGTGTCTGTTTTCTACTTTCTTAAGATGGAGTAAGCACCTGACATAGAATAAAGAGTAGAACAGGGAGTAGAAATTCCAATAACACAATTCTTAGCTCGATAGATAATATGATTGAAGTTGAAACAAAAGTTCTGAGATTGGGCTGAACAACTCAGTTTCCTAAGTCGACAAAAATAATAATGCTGCTGAAGAGTACAGCCAAAATAACCTTTTTGTTCCAGTGTAACCCTCAAAGCCTAAAACAAACCTTACTGCTACAATACCACGTGAACAGTGACTTATTAAAGTAAAGCAAAGAAATAAAATGCTACTGTTTCAGTATCAAAAGATATAGAAGAATGAACTATATGAAAATTTGACTTACAACAGGACAATTAGCTTCTCTCATCCACTCGAAATTACGCGGATCAACAATCAAATCATCTACAAGCCAAAACCAAAACCCAAACCATCAAAGTTAAACTGGATTTATGAATATCAGTAACTCATAAATGATTCAAATATATTCAAAAGCAACAATGCTTTTTGCTTTATCTTCATGGAACCCTCAACTAGATAATTAAATTGAATTGGACACAGAATCATGCATGCTCTCAACTGAATAACAAAGCCATGGGAACACACATATATGTCATCAAACATCTAGACAAGGAATCATTTCTGCATGGTAGACCGTTCTCATGGGCAGTACTACTCTGATCCAAAAGTACCTAGCAAAAATGTTGACAGTTATCTACTGGAAACAAATGCATTAATCTTGAACTTGAAACATTTTTATAGTAAACCAGTAGCCGATCAAGGAAGTTCCACTAGTACTAACTAGACTTCTGAAGATTTATTTGTACCAATTGCCAGTTCACAATCTGCACCGGTGCAGAAGTAACTTGTAGTGGTAATTTGTCACCCTCCAACTTTAAGGAATATTAATATGATACACAGTAAGTCAACTTTTGTTTTCCTATTAATTTCAGTGACATGGATTTTACTTTTCCATGAGTATAATAAGATTATAAGGCTAGGATACTTCTGACAAGGAATAGAATTAAAAGGTTGCACCTTATAATAAATAGGCAACTAGAGCTCTTTACTGAGCAGACTATGATTATAAAACAAAAGTTTAAAATTTTATGATAAACTATAAGTCCAAAAGATCTGCTCTGTTTTGAAACATTATTCATATTAAGCTGATATGTTTCTGCTTCTTTCATGTCACACTGGTGCCAAAGATTGCTGCAGCAAATTGGTTAGAAGCTGGTTTGGCTATAAACTTTCTTTTCTTTCCACAAGGTTCTGTATGCTGTTCTCACAGGAAATTGAAACGACCCTTAAATTCCATCTGCCGACCCTGATCTAATCAAAAGCTTTATTGGTTTTTCATTTTCTATTTTGCATGGAGACTCCAATATTTCACAAGTTCAAAAGGTTTGTGGGGTTCAAACACCCAGGAAGCTGAAGGACTACAGATCTCTATAGGTTGCCCCTCATTAAAATGAATGAGAACAGGAAAACCAATGACAGCTTTTGATTGCATGTACAATGATTTGGACAAAATTTGAAATCACTTACTATACCCAAACATAGTTCCTCTCTCGCAAACCATGACATTTGAATTTCCAGCCAGTCTAACCTTCTCAGCAGAATTAGACATCACCTGTATGTTCAGGAAACAAGCAATTACTCATTAAAGCAAACAACACCGGCCATATTCATTGATGCATTTCAAAAGCTAGAAATCTACAATCTATACATGCGGAGGAGAATTTGAATTAATTGAGAAAGAAAGATACTCACAGATGGAGCACAAAACTGGCCTTTTTTAATATTAATAATCTTCCCAGTCTTTGCTGCTGCAACTAGGAGGTCTGTCTGTTACAAGAATTTTCCATTTGGGGAAAAAAATGAGATGCTAAAAAGAGAACATATTAAGGTTATGATAACCACGAAAAAGGACTAAGTTCTGAAACTACAAGTGTAAACACAACCTGGCGACACAAGAATGCTGGAATCTGTATGATATCTGCAACTTTGCCAACTGCTTCACACTGTCCATATAAGAAAGATTACAAATGATTCATTGCAAGTTGAAACCAACTGCAGCCTTATTGCTTCAGGTACCAAGTAACTGACAAATAAGCTTCTACACTTGGATATGCAACAGATATTTAGTGCAGAATCTTTAGTCTTACGAAAACATGAACATTATAGCATTTGCTAAAACTGATCTTAATCGGTAAAGACAGAGGAATCCTCCCATAAGCAAGGAAAATTCAAATTAACACCAGTCTGCTTTCGTACATCAACTTTCATTTTTAACATTTACTGCAAGTTGAAACCAACTGCAGCGTTGTTGCTTCAGATTCCAAGCAATATGTTACCTAAAGGAAAAAAAAAAGTTGATGGCACTGAATTAGAATGAAAACCACTTGTGCAACAAATAATTACAAGCTATGAGACAAAGTAGAATGTTTGGATTAACAGAACAAGGCCAACAAATATGAATTTCATGTTAAACTATTTAAGAGCACTCGATGTGATAATGACACACGTACTCTTTACACTATGTTAAAATGAAACCTATACACATTTCTTGCAGTGTTATACAAAAAGAGAAGGAGAGGGGGATGGGGGGGGTGTGGTGGGGGCGCAAAGCAAAACCCAAAAAGGCCTGTCCTTCAAAGAGACCTGATCTTGTCCCATCTCACATGAAAATCAATTTTGAATGGTATATTCCTTATCTTCTGAGAGTAAGAATTGACTTTTTGTAAACTGACAAATAAGCTTCTACACTTGGATATGCAACAGATATTTAGTGCAGCATCTTTACTCTTACAAAAACATGAACATCATACCATTCGCTAAAACAGATCTTAATCGGTAAAGACAGGAATCCTCCCATAAGCAAGGATAATTTCATATTAACACCAGTCTGCATTCGTATATCAACTTTCATTTTTAACATGCACTGCAGTAAAAAGTCACTTTATATTGGTCCTACACAGCCTGTGATAAGGCGAAATGAGGGAGGATGGGACCGTTAGGTTGATGGCAAGGATAAAAAAAATATGAGGGTCATCCATGCTATACATACAACAGAAAACAAAAGGGAAACAATGATCCAATAGAAGACTACTAGCCAGGAACTAAAGACTTAGTCCCTTAATCTAGTTGGACAAACTGGGTTGAAAATTAATGTAGGTGGGTGAGGTTATGCAAAACAATTATTTCTCACTTGGCATAAGACACAAATGTTCGACCCACAAGATGATCCATGTTGGTTGACATAGTTAAGCTGTGCAACGCGTTATCAGTATTTTCCCAAATTTCAGAGGGAACAAATCATTGAATAAAGCCACAGTGAGTAAGTAGAGTTGGCATAGTTGAGGAAGTAAAGAACAAATAAGCATAGGACAGTTGATACCTGGATAGTCTCATGCACATCCGTAATAATAGGGATGTCATATGCTATCTTAACCTTCTCGAGGATCTAGCAACAAAAGTGGAGAGACTAAGGTTAGTCATTTTATTGAATCCACACAAGACAAGTTTCAAAAGATCAGAATGGAGAGCTAGGGGAACCAAAAGGATTAGAATCCAAATGCAGACCCTCAAGCCTTCCTCCAAGCCAGGACCCCGAAATGACTTTGAGGATGTTCGGTTGGCTTTGTCAAAGCTCGACTTAAAGACCAGAGGCAAGCCAACTCTACAAGGTTAGGAGAACAGAAGCTTGCGGATCAGTATGGATTAATAGCCAAATCAATACAAGAACAGTGGGGAAATTGAAAAGATCAAAATAATAACAATAATAATAATGATGATAATGCATAACGTCGTCAAAAATACAGTTTATATATATAGCATAAGATCAAACCCCTAAATCTGGAAAAAAGAAAAAAAGAATTTCGAAGAAGAAACTGACTTGGAGGAGACAGTCTTGATGTGTTTGGCCATCCTCAGAATATGTTCCTCGGATTCAATCACATTGGGACCCGCTAACAAAAAGAATGGCTCTGCAGCCTAAAACACCAAGAAAAACCAACATCCAATTGAAGAATGAAAAAAAGCTAAAAAGTGAAAACAGGAAAACAAAACAAAACAAAACAAAACAAAAAATGAGCGAGTGCGGGATCGAAGAACCTTGAGCTGGTTGAATAGCGCTGTGGAAGAGTCCATTGGGTCTTCAATTTAGATTGCACAAACCAAACTTCAGATTTTTCACAGGAATGCATTCGTTAATTCACCAACAACTCTACCTCACATCTTAGAACCAAACGATGATCAAATAGAAGAAAGAAATAGTGGACAATTGACACCCACCTACCTGGATCTCTTCTTACAATGCAGTAACCACTCCAGTCAGTAGCATATGCTAGGCGAGAGTGAGTGTGAGTGTGAGTGTGAGTGTGAGAGATACACAGTGAACAATTGAATGGCTTTTTTCCTCTTCCTTTTTTTTCCCACTCCCCTTTACTTTTTATTATTGTCTTTTCTTTTTGTGTTTGTTATATATTTTGTTTGTTTCCGATTTTCCTGTCCTTCGTAAATCCACGGTTTTGTAGCTAAAAATTTTACATTTGTAATTTTTAAACTTTTACCCACTAAATATATTAAATTAAGCATAATCAAATAAAACTCATCAAAGTAGATAACTCTATATTTTATGTAAGAAATAGATGATTTGTTTGCTTGCATAACCTTTATATGTCTTACAATGTTCTTGAAACACCCCGACCTAAATTTACCCGACATACAGTGATTACCAACAACAGTGCCGATACGTGGCACAAACCGTGTAATACAACAGGAAACCGGCCCATTGGCCCCAAAAATAATAACAAGCACCCGTCCTCGGGTACATCAATATCAATAGCACAGCGAAAGCATTTATAAACTCAATGTCAACATATGCAAACTCCAAATGCAAATTAATGGATCCGAGTCCTGCCCGAGGGTACACTGCAGCCGCCGAAATGCAATCCTGACCTAACCTGCAAGGACTGTGTGAGGGGTGAGACCAACCACTGTCTCACCGATAAACAAATAAACCGCAGTATACAAGCAACCGTATATACACCAAAGCCAACACAGTACAATAGAGGTACAGCAAGCACAATATAGCATCGGAATCAGACAACATACCGGACCTTACTATACAACTGACATCACATCGTTAAGCTAGTCCTCTAAACTCACTGATAATCGGCGACTGTCTATCCAATTTTATTATTAGGGCCCTTGTCACATGATAAGTATTGGCCGTGCCTGGTAGCCAGGTTAGCTAACCCCAGGGTGCTCCCCGCTAAATATCACAAATCATATCTCAAATAACCGAGTCCCACAGTCCTCGGCGGAAGTCCCGCAGTCCTTCCTATAACAAATCAACTGAGTCCCGCAGTCCTCCCTATCATATCACAATCACAAGGTGACTACCATCTGGCCGTACCAATACCTGTCACGTGACAATCTAGATATCTAGATGATATTACCACTGTTTATTATTATTTCTTATTCCACTATCCAACAGTAATTCATCATACTCACTTTTCTGAGCAGGCTCTCAGCCTCACAGCTCTTATAGGAATCCAACGTCACAATACTAGGTCACTACCATTGACCCATCAAATACCACATATCTCATACTGATCAAATACCACATATCTCATACGAACAACACAATAATCATATCAACATCACAAGCACAACAGCTAATCCACAGTAGTCATCAAGCATATAACAATAATCACAACAGTAACCAGCAATAACATGACAGGTACGCAAGATAACATATAAACTGTAATCAAACAAACAACCGGGGTATCACGGGCAGCATACCAAAGTTTATAAGTTTATATCCTCACCTGATGTGTCTCTGAAACTGCTATCCGGTCAAACCTCAATGTCCCTATATACATATATGGCAACACAATCACTTATAATGCACCAACAAGATGGTTATGCATGATACTGGTTTAACAGTTATTAGACGGCTTTTCTGTTCATTTTATTATCTCCATAGTTCTTTTATTCATTTCTGTGGAGGTTACTAATAATCTATTTTCCATCTGGTATACCAATCATATCCAACATAAGTCAAAACCAAAACCGAGCGACCAAACCGACATCTCGGCCCTTAGGCTGCTTATGACAAGAAAGCATATATATACGTACACTTGTATGTAGTGTATACTTAAGAAAATATATTTGCAAATAAATCAAGTTACGACCCGTTAGATACTCATAGTCCTTACGACGTAAATGATATTATTCCCGATTAAATACTAAATACTTATATGTTTTATAGACAATAATTATATAATAATGGAAACGATAAATACGTCAAAATATTATTTAAATAATATTTCCTATAATAACTCATTTTATGGAAATTATCTCCAACTGTATGAAATTAACATAGCCGATGTATGGTATAAAATAATTATAACGTAATGTTGTAGAATTGTACGTGTTTATATTTGATAGGGTAAAGATAATACTAATAATACCATTATTACATTAGCAAAATACCCTGGTATGTTAACAACATAGCATAACCATAAAATAGATTTTGTACAGTTATATATATATTAGTCTTATAAATACATAGTTAAATCCAAATAAGATAATATCATTCCTAAACCTTAAATTAAATCATTAATTACTTAATTGTGTACATATATATAGCCAAAATACATAGTTATATCTCATAATTAAATTATGGTCTTATATTATTCAACCCAAGGAAATATCAGTAGCAATATATAGTAGAATAAGGTATGGGCCTATGATTGTTTTAGCCCAGAAGATTGGAGATTAAAAGTGTCACGCCCCCGCCTAAGCGCGACCGGCCAGGTACCGTGTGCACCATCATCATGCCACAAGACACCCCAAGGCCTATACACAACCTCACAGAAGCTTGTTGCCTCTGCCTCGCGGGTTACTAACAAGGACATGCGCAGCGTAAACGGAAACAAACAAAGAATGCAAAGGCAACAGAAATACCAAAAAGAATTAAACTCCATATCCTCTAATGTTATAGAATTCTGCTACAAGGGGCACTAACTCATACAATGCCAATTATAACCTCTTTTAATACAACTAAATAAATAATACAACTCAGCTATACCCATCAGTTTACGCTGCCCGTACTCTCATCCTCGCACCTGAAAAACAAGGGGAGGAATTGGGGGGTGAGTCCACTGACTCAGTAAGTAGAATCAACATACTAGCAACAACCAACAATACCAAACAAGCGGCAAATAGCATCCAACAGCAAGGTTAACATCATAATGACCAAGCGGTCACAGCCTTCGCAAGGTCCATCGATACATATATATACATAGCATCGTTACATATAGTATAGCATCCGTGCAATGCAATGCATGAATGTGCAAATGCTTAGCCCTATTATGGGCACATCAGCTCAGCCAAGGCTTTCATCAACATCATCAGCTTAGCACCATAGGTGCAATTCACCAAGCAATTGAGCATCTACCAAGCAAGTAGCACCATCAATCATCACAAGTAAGCAAACCCCACTTACCAAACCATTAGGCACATCAAGCCATCAAATCCATCCCTTTGGAACCCTTAGGCATCTAGGGTTCATACTTCTCTGTAACACACATATAAATATGCATCACAACACAATTCAACCAACCACAACATATAAAGCACAATTAAATCACATAAATCAACCTTACAGCATCCCGGACATAATCTGCCCTGCACCAGCAGAACCTTTACCGAGGTTAAACACACAACTACAGGCCGCCCCAGCCTTGGGCACCAACATAAAAGTTGTAGCCCGTACTCTTAGCTTTCCAGAGCCACAAAAAACACTAAATTATAAGCTCTCTAACTCCAGATATGGCTCCTACATCAACTCGGGGTCAAGCAGCAGGTCTGCTGCTGGACAGCCGACTTCCAAAGAGCATAACTCGCCCATTTCAGCTCCAAACCCCACATAACCGGTGCCATATGAACGATATGGGAGTTATCTAACCATAGGCTTTGGGATCACTCAATTCCAACCGGTATTTTGGCCGGAATCATCACTTTAGTGGTCAGGGGTCTGTCTGGCCGAAAGCAGAACCACCCAAACCACACCTCTCTTTCTCTCCTCTTTTCCTCTCTTTCTCTTCTCTCTTTTCTCTCCAGCACCTAACACGAATTTGGTCTGATCAGAATGAGTGAGAGCTGCTTACTTCCAGCTCTTAAGTGATGGGAAGTAGGTGACTAAGCACCTACTTGCCACACTTGCCAACTTGGTGCCACTTGCACCAAGTAGCTCTCCACCTCATGCTTGTTTTCCACCAATAGAACCATGACACTCAACCTACTAGCTTACACACCAGACACACTCAGCAGCATATTCCTGAGCCACATGTCGAACCCTGATTGGTCGGTTTGGCAAATGACACATTTACCCTCATCGCACCCAATTGTGCACCGACGGGCACACCAATGCCCCGGTTGTGCACCATTCCGCACCAAATCGAACCAACCGATAATCCTCTTGGCCAATCATGCCTCTAGTGAATTTATTACACCAAGTTATCACATTCCTATCATTTCCAACCATTAATTGGCCCATTAGACAAGTCGAGCACTCGGGACACCAAACTAGGCCAACCGTGCCATCGGACCACTTCGAGCCCATTTCTGTGCACTAGGCAAGGCCTATGCGAACCATCTCATCTCAATCCGATATCAATCATGTTACCGAGCCTAAACCCATACCATCATGTACACCCAACATTATCAACATCACCTACTTTCTCTCGAATACCCTATCCAACCTATACGAACCTGCCGGAAGGACAAGCTACACCCGGATCTCATCATGCAAATACTTCTCTATATTCTAGGGTGTACCTGGGGTATTACAAAAAGTATTAGAAATGTAGTTGTATTACTAACTCACTTAAACATAATTTAAGTTAGGATTAAAGCGTTTTTTGGTCCCTCTATAAGGCCTCAAAGTTGGAATTCATCCTCGTGTAGGATTTTGGCCATTTTTCATCCCTGCGTTTGGTCCGTTTGGACTGTTTTGGGCTTTCCGGCCAGAACCCATTGGAAATCGCTGACGTGGCACATTTTCTGGTGCCACATCAGCTTCGTGGGTCCCACGTGTTAGGAAAAATCTAAAACCAAACCAGGATTCACCCGATCGGTTCCGCCTACCCGAATGACCCAAAAACCAAATTATAATTATATTATTTTTAATTATAACATGTATTTTAACAAAGTGATGATAATTCAAATAATAAATTTAGCTTAGTTCTAAAATAATAAACCATAATATAATTTTTTTTATTACTGGTATGTTTTATTATTAGACCTAAAAAAATTGTTTATTATTTAATATTCATGGGATGTTAACCCGAAATCAACCCTGCTCCACCCGAACGACCCAAACCCTTATATTAATGGTAATGATATGCTTTACTTTATTATTAATCAAAAAATTTAATTTATATTAATCATTTATATTTATTTATTTTTCTATCCATCTCTTTCACAAAGAAAGAGGAAGAAATGAAAGTTTGGGTGCCGTCAGGGGCTGCCGCCGCCATGAGGGCTGCCTACAACCGCCACGGGCTGCCACCGCCACAAGGCCTGCCTGCATCGACCGGAGCACACAAAAGCAACGAACCCTACCTCGCTCCAGCAGCCGCAGCTTCCACAAAGACGCTACCCAGAGCAAAAGCCACCGTCCCAAATCCGGATCCGCCGCTCGAACTCGCCATGGAAGACGAAGCACCATCGATCGCCGCCTCAAGCTCCTTATCGCCTTCTCTCTCACCACATCGTGTCGCCTGCTAATTGACTCATCCATGCCACCGACGAGGTGGAGCAAGTCGTCCAACACCGCTGTACTGGGAGGAACGCCGCCGCCGCCTTAATCCTCCTCCTCAAAGCAACTCGTCGCCGCCACTCGCTCATTCCTCCTTCCCTCCATCTCTCTCCTTTACAGCCCAATGCAACGCTGCCTCCCTTTGATTTGTGTACCGCCTTCCTCTTTAATTGTTTTGTGAATTTCTTGGTAATAGGGGTTTGGACATAGTTGGCAGTGATGGCGTCGGTGGTGTTCCTGGGTTTTGTTGTGTATTATAAAATAAACTGGGTGTTCCATTATCACAATCGGCACAGCAGCGACGGAGCTGAGGAAGACGATGGCGGCGTGGGAGGACGGCGAGCGAGCCGAGAGACAGAGGAGAGAGGTGGAGACTTGTAATTAGGGATTTAAGTGTAATTATATTTTTTAATTAAGGATTTTCTTTTTTTGGGATTTAAGATAATTATATTTTTTAATTTAATTTGGATAATAGAAAAATAAATTATGGATTGTTTAAAAAATTATATTTGGGAAAACATTCTGAGGGTGCAAAAAAAATAGGACGTTTGGAAATTTAATTAAAAAATAAATTTAAGAATAAAGATGATAATTTGGGCATTTTAACTAAAAAAAGTTAAAAAAATATGGATTGGGACATTTTTGTCGGGTTAATCGGTTGGAAGAAACAGGGTCGGGTGGAACTGATTTGGTTTTGGGGATAACCATGACAAGTGGGACCCACAAAGCTGACGTGGCACCTGAAAACTTGCCACGTCAGCAGTTTTAGCCGGATTTTGGCCGGAGCAACCGAAGCTGACCAAAAGGGGTGAACGGAGGGATGAAAAGAGGCCAAAATCCTACACGAGGATGAATTCCAACTTTGAGGGTCAACACAGGGACCAAAAAACGCTTTAATCCATTTAAGTTATTTCGGAAATTAAAACTCGGTGGACCTTCACATTCGTTTAGCCCATCGGAAAGGATAACATAGCTTCGGATTAACTAAATTAAATGCTTAATTGAACTTAGATATTATGGGCCTTTTATTGTAATTAGCCTAATCAAAATTAATAAAACTAAAATTAAATACAATGGGCCTTTCGCGAGCCCAGGCAAAACATAAATTAAATAGATCTGGAAAATTAAATACGATGGGCCTTTTTAATAGCCCAAATGGAAATTAAATAAGAGCAGAAAATAAATAAATAGCAATATAAATTAAAAGCATGAATTAAATAATAGCATGGTAAAATAAATAAAGCATAAAATAAAAATCATAAATTAGTTAAATTAAGTCAATCAATTTTAATTAGCATCGTCTTAAAGTCCGACTTCGTTATTATAATTCGAGGTCTGATTATGATGCATATGGATGGTCCAAGGCTCGGGTTTTACCCAAAGTCGATTTCCGAGCCCGCCGGAAAATTCCCAGGACTGCCGGAACCTCGCTGAAATCCGACGGTTACTGTTCATCATCCATCCAAAAGTCCAATCCACCGAGCAGAACCATCATCAAACCAA
The DNA here is from genome assembly GCA_028386065.3 of Turnera subulata. Taxonomy (NCBI): domain Eukaryota; kingdom Viridiplantae; phylum Streptophyta; class Magnoliopsida; order Malpighiales; family Passifloraceae; genus Turnera; species Turnera subulata. The sequence continues at coordinate 61,083 of JAKUCV010002295.1, forward strand.
TCGCCAACACTACCATCAAGCTCGCTGCCACCCTCCGGTGACCGGAACTCCACCACCCAAAACACCACAACCCACAACCACAACAACCCCACAATCGACATAAAAAACAACACACAAACAACCACAGCAACAGAATCGGTCAGTCCCAAACCAGCAGAGACCGGTTACAACAAAGGAAGGAAAAGAAAAGGGGTGAAGATCGATGCCGGATCTTACCCACATTGTCGGCGACGGTCGCGACAGGAGTGAGAGCGGCAGCTCGTGCTGCAGCGGTGGCGGATCGGAGAGGGAGAAGAAGAGATCGAGGAAGGGTAGGAGCCGCGAGGTGGAAGGCGCAAAGGGAGAAGGCGGCGGCGTGCTCTGCTCTTCTCGGTGGTGTCGGCCCGGCCCTTCTGTGGCGACGATGTCGAGTTGCAGGTGTCGGCAGCCGCGATTGGTGAGGGGGAGAGGGACGGCGGCGGGTCTCTTTGTCTGGTCGACGGCGCGGCTGGGCTCGCCGGCCTGTAGCGACAGAAAGCGAGGCGGAGCAAGGAGGAGGGCTAGAGGGAAGGAGGCAGGGAGGTGGTGGTGGCCTGCGCGTGGTGGTTCGGTGGCGGTGGTCTCGGGGAAGAAGGAAGGGGGAGGAGATGGCGGTGGGTGCAGGGCTGGTTGTGGTGGTGAGAGAGAGATGTGAGGGAGAGGAAGAGAGAGAGAGGTGGATGGAGAAGGTAAGTGATGCAGAGGAGGGCGTGAGGGCTCGGGTAAGGAGAAGAGAAGATAAGGAAGAAGGGAAAAGAGAGAAAGGTAGGAGTGGGGCCGGCCAGTGGAAAAAAAAAACGAGAGAGGGAAAGAAAAAGAAGGAGAGGAAAGAAAAGTGGGGCCGGCGGCTGAAGGAAAAATCGGGAGAGAGAAAGAAAGATAACCGGGAAAGAGGAAAGGGAAAGCGTGTGTTGTCGGGGCAATAATCGTGCCTATCGACACTCGAAACGTAGTTGTTTTAGACGACGGCTCGATTGATGCTCCTCGCAACCTCGTGTGTTAAATCTTTGTTTCAAACCAAATTATAATTTTAGAAATCTCATTAATAGCAATTAGATTCTTTTACGACTTTCAAAATCATTCCTAAAACACGTTTAGGCATCAAAAAAATACATTTCTTTTAGGTTTCGATTAATAAATATTTTGGCAAAACGTTAGTGGTAATAATGATATTGATAATACTAATAATAATAACAACAACAACAATAACAATATTTATAATAATAATAATAACCAAAATTTTCGTAAGGAAAACGATATGGAAATTTACTCCAAAAGGGTGAATTCTCAATTAACTGCGATAAAATTTTATTCACCACCATAAAAGTTAAAATAAAACAGTAAAATTATTAGAAATTTTACCCGGGTCATTACAGTTCTTGTTAATAAGAAAACATGGCATCCTTCGTTCTAATCTATTATATATATTTAAAACTGTATCCCTCATCAGGTTTTGACACATAGGATTTTTAGAGTCTTGTTTTTTTGCCATGTGTAGGCTTTGAGGTCTTTGTTTTTTGCCATGTGGAGGATTGTAGGTGTTGTTTGATAGGCCCTTATTTTCATTATAATTATCCCAATTAGAGTTAAGAAAAAACCTTTAGCTCATTCATTTTGTTCCGATTTTTTAAAGAAAAGATTTCATAATTATCCCAATCAGATTTAAGAAAAAAATATATAACTCATTGATTTTGTTCCTATTTTTTAAAGAAAAATAAATTATCAGAACTAGCTCACTTCCCGTGGGTTTCACGGGCTTGCTTATTAATTAATTTATCGAAAAAATTTAACATTCTAACTACCGTTTCTAGGCAATTATTATGTAATATTAAAAAAATATTGTAAATAATTTGTTTCCAAATTTTTCTTTTTATCAATTTTTTTCATTTTTTCATATAGATTTGGAAAATAAATAAAAAATTATTAAAATATAAATTAGAATAAATATCAGAAAAATAAATAAAATAAACTATTTAATAATCATATAAATAATAAATAGTTTTTTAAACTTAAACATGCATTATTGGCCCCTAAAACAAAAAACATATTAAAAAAACAAAGAAAAAGTTAAAAAAATTAATTAATAATAACCAAGAAAATAAAAAAATATAAGGGAGTAATTTTTAAAACATAAAATAGAAAATGAATAAAAAATATTATTACAAAAAATTAAAACAGAAAAATATAATATAGATTTGAAATTAAATTCTTAAAAACCTAATTAATAATAATACGAATAATAATTAATTTTGCAAAGTTAAACATGGATCATTGAGCTAAAAAAGAACAAAAATATCAAACAAGAGAAGTAAAAAACAAAAGAATTAATGAAGGATAAAAAAAATTAAAAAAAATTAAGAGACTAATTTTAAATAAATAAAAATCAGAAAAATAAATAAAAAAATATTATGCAGAAAAAAATTAAATTAGGAAATAGAAAGTAAATCAGAAAAATAAATACAATAAACTATTTAATAATCATATAAATAATAGTTAATTTTTTATATTTAAACATACATCAGTGAGTCCCAAAACAAAAAAAATATATTAAACAATAAAAAAATTAAAATAATTAATAATAAAAAACATAAAAAATTAGAGGGTAATTTCTAAAAATAAAAATCAGGAAAAAATAATAAAAAAACTATTATTATGAAGAAAAAACATTAAAATAGAAAATAGAAATACATTAGAGGAAAAATAAAGTAAAATACTCAGTAATAATATAAATAATAATTAATTTTGTAAATCTATACCTGCATCATTTTTTAATCCATGCTTGGGCCTACATAATTGACCCTAAAACAAAAAAAATTAAAAAAATAATAAAAAATATAATAATTAATTAATAAAAACATAAAAAAAACATAAAATGAGTCATTTTTAAAACAGAAATCATAAAAATAAATAAAAATTATTATTATTATTGTGAATAAAAATTTAATAAAAAATAGAATATAAATCAGAAAATACATAAAAAATATTAAATAATAATTAATTTTAATAATTTAAACATGCATAATTGAGTCCTAAAATAAAAAATACTAAAGAAAAATTAAAAAATATATAAAAATAAAAGATACAACAAAAAATATTATATAAAATAATAATATAAAGAATAATTAATTTATGAAATGAAAATTTAACAAATTAAAAGACATGATAAATTGAAACACAGCTTTGCATCAATTAGACTCATATCTATGCTAATCAGGAGGTTCTACAATTTTGTATTCAAGGATTCCCACAGTCTTGAAACTCTAACTTGATTTTTCCATAAATCATTATGAGGAGTCAATTCATCCAAAGCTTTAATATATATTTTCCTGCACAAAAAAAATTTAAATGATTAAAATAGATTGGGAAAATAAAAGGAATATAAAAACAAATAGGATGCTTAACTATAATATTATATCAACATTCATAGAGAAGGAATTAGAGAGAATGAGTGAATTATAGAGAAACTGTATCACACACAAATAGAGACTATATCTAGGCCTTGTGTAGTGCAAAAACAAAATAAAGAAGGAGTAAAAGGAAATGAATGAATGATAGAGAAACTGTGTCACATACAGAGATTATTATTTCACATACACAAAACAAACAGAGACTGTATCTGTATTTATAGAGAGATGATGGAATTTTTTAAGAGATGCACTATAGGTTAGTTGAGTATAATATAATTCTTATCAAATAACAATAATAGAGTAAATCACATAATATATATAACAATCTCTGCGTGTGAATTTTCTTTTGAACAGCTTGGCTGTGATTCGAATTCTTTTTAAAAGAATATAATTAAAATCAGATTCATAATTTAAATGAAAAGAGTTTTATCCTTATCTTTATCGATTAGAATCTTTGGTTATCAATTTAATGAAAAAATATATATAATAATAATATCTGCGTGTGAATTTTCTTTTGAACAACTTGGGTGTGTTTGGAATTTTTTTAAAAGAAATATAATTAAGATCAGGTTATCAGTACTATTCTTGCGTGTGAATTTTCTTTTGAACAATTTGAGTGTGATTGGAATTCTTTTTAAAGGAGTATAATAGATCAGGTTACACTGGGATAATTATGTTTGTCATTTTGGCCAATCAAACTACACCTACAATCCTCCAAAAGGCAATAAAGGAAGAGCCCAAAGCCTCCACATGGCAATAAAGCAAGACTCCAAAAATCATATGTGTCAAAACTTTGTGAGGGATACAACTTTAAATATATATAATAGATTAGAAAAAAAACGTAAACACTCCATGATCAGAATAAAAAAAACCGTTAACTCATTCATTTTGTTCCGATTCAAATCAAAGAAAAGATACAAAAAAAACCTCCATGATTAGCAATTTTGAAAATAAATTTGTAAAACAATTCATCCAAAGCTAAATTTGTATGAATTGTTTTAGCAAGATTAGTACCCTCCACGATCAAATTTTTTTTAAAAAAAATACAGTCCTAATTATACTACACTTTTAGCAAGATGACTTAAGGTAAAACCTTTAACTCATTTATTTTGTTCCGAATTTTTAGCTTGCAGTACGTACTAATCTTATTCTCTTTTTTTTGTTCTCTATACAATACTATTTTGGTTTTTAAGTTCCTGTATCTAATACAGTTTCTTTAGAGAAACAAAAAAGTGTAATCAGACAGAGAAATTCAGATGTTAGTACATTAAAATACGGATACAGTTTCTGTGTTTTTCAGTTTCTTTACAATTCTTTTTTGTTTTTTAAGTTTCTGCTCGTACAGTTTCTTTTAGAAACAAAGAAGTGAAAACACACTGAGAAATCCGAACGTCAGTACAATGAAATCCGGATACAGTTCCTGTGTTTTACAGTTTCTTTACAATTCTATTTTGTCTATTTTGTTTAAAAAGTTTGTGTGTCTTATATGGTTTCTTTTGAGAAACAAAAAATTGAAAACACACTAAGAAAATCCAGATGTCAGTACAATGAAATCCGGATACGGTTCCTGTGCTTTACAATTTCTTTACAATTCTATTTTGTCTATTTTGTTTAAAAAGTTTGTGTGTCTCATATGGTTTCTTTTGAGAAACAAAAAATTAAAAACACACTAAGAAATCCAGATGTCAGTACAATGAAATCCGGATACAGTTCCTGTGTTTTTCAGTTTCTTTTCAAAATCATCACTTTTAAAAGATACACTCCCAATTATACTTTAACTAAATCCAAAAAACCAACCTCCATCCTATCAGAAAAAAAAAAAAACCTTAAACCCATTGATTTTGTACCGATTCCTTTTTAAAAAGATTAAATTGTTAATTACTAAACTCTTATCTCTAGATATTTATAAATACAGGTACAGGTTTTATTTTTTATACTGTTTCTTCTCCATTCATTCTTCTCTCTTTTCCTTCTTTTTTTAGCCTGCAATACGTACTAATCTCATTCTCTTTTTTTTTATATATATATTCTCTACATAAGTCTATTTTGGTTTTTAAGTTCATGTATCTAATATAGTTTTTTAGAGAAACAAAAAAGTGAAATCACACAGAGAGATCCGGATGTTAGTACATTGAAATACGGATACAGTTTCTGTGTTTTACAGTTTCTTTATAATTCTTTTTGGTTTTTTAAGTTTCTGTATCTCATACAGTTTCTTTTGAGAAACAAAGAAGAGAAATCCGTACGTCAGTACAATGAAATCCGGATACAGTTCCTGTATTTTACAATTTCTTTACAATTCAATTTTGTTTTTAAAGTTTGTGTGTCTCATACAGTTTCTTCTGAGAAACAAAAAAGTGAAAACACAGAGAAAAAACCGGATGTCAGTACAATGAAATCCGGATATAGTTTCTGTGTTTAACAGTTTCTTTTCAATTCTATTTCAATTTTTAAGTATCTATGTTTGAGAAAATTTTATTTATATTTTTATATTTTTTGTTTGTATTGTATTTGTTTTTTCCCCTCATTTAAAATGGTAAAAAAGTTTTTCTTGTCCCTTCACTTTTTTGTTTTCGCATTTGTTGTCCCTCTTCCTTTTTTTTCACTCAACACGTCCCTCAACTCTTAATTTACCGGGTCACCTTGTCCTTATTACCCCCTACAGCCGGTTAATGACTACGGTGCTGACACGTGTCAAGTGGGGGCCACAGTTTGCTGATTTTTAATTCATTCTCTCTTTTTTTGTCAAAATTTAATTTCTAAAACAATTGTTAAACAAAATAAAAAAAGAAAAAAAGAAAAAAATTCTAATAAGCAATTTTAATAAATAATTGTTAATTAATTAATTAATAAATAATTACCTCCCAGTTTAATTTTTCTCTAATAAATAAAAAAATGAAAAAAAAATTCTCTTCTTTCCCACCACCCACACCCGCCGTCCTCTTCCTCCTCTCTTTTTCTAATCGCCACAAAACACCAGCAAAACAAGACATGAACCAAACCAACACAAACCCAAATCCACCATCAATCCATCAACGTGAAACTCGATTAGCACGTTTAGGGGATTTGAATTTAAAAAAAAAAAACAACAACAATGGCTCCATGGTTGCACGCAGCGAGGCACCCCCTACCCGTCATCAAGAATGCTCTCAACCTCCTCCGCTGCTGGCTCAGACGGCGGATCGAAGGAGAGGAGAGGATCGGTATCGCGATTTGCAGAGGAGGAGGCGACTCACGACGACGGCGGTGCGAGGTCACAACGCCGGCACTGACTGCAGAGGAGAAGGGGAGATCGGACCTGCACGGCGGTGGCTCAAACGCAGACCCTCGGTGGTGGTGTCGAGCTCGTCGTGGCGGTGGCGTCGTCTCTTGGCCGCCGTGTCAGAGGAGGAGCAGGTGGTGGAGATGAGGCGGCGGTCAAAGGCAGTCGTGACGGCTATAGCTGAAAGGTTAGGGTCAGAATTCTTATGGGGGTGGTGGTTGTTGAACTGCTGCTGCATCATCTTCCTCCTTGGACTTGCATGCTTCGGCGAGAGTACGTCTCTGAACCAATTGTCGCTGAAGCTTAGTGTCCTGGTTCGGGTCTTTATGGGTGCAAGCAGTGACGGGTTTGGATTAGGGGTAGGGTTTGTGGTGGTTGTCGTCTTCTTCACCGGTGAATTTGACAATTTTTTATTGTAATCTCTGGTGAGTGGGTCAAGAGTGGTTGGCTGTGTGTAAACTGTGAATTAAATTTAAAAGATTGAGGTTGGGTTTTTTTAATCTAAAAAGATTTTCCAGAAAATAGAGAATAGGGAAGAATGAAAGAGGAAAAAAAATCAGATGAATTACAATTGTTTATTAAAATTGTTTATTAGGATTTTTTCATTTTTTTCATTTTTTATTTTATTTAACAATTGTTTTAGAAATTAAATTTTGACAAAAAAGAGAGAATGAATTAAAAATCAGCAAACTGTGGGCCCCACTTGACACGTGGCAGCACCGTAGTCATTAACCGGCTGTAGAGGGTAATAAGGACAAGGTGACCCGGTAAAATAAGAGTTGAGGGACATGTTGAGTGAAAAAAAAGGAAGAGGGACAACAAATGCGAAAACAAAAAAGTGAAAGGACAAGAAAAACTATTTTACCCATTTAAAATATATATATTTTTTCCTTCCATTACATTAGTTTTCTTTACCAGTATTTTATTTTATTTTCCAATTTTTTGGCATTATGTTGTTTTTTTTAATTTCCTTGAATATAATATTTTTTTCCTATTTTATTTTACATTGCATTATTTTTTTAAAATTTTCCAGTATTCTATATTATTTTTCAGTTTTTTAGAATTGTGTTAATTTTTTTTGTGTTAAACTTTAATTGTATGTTTAAATTTGCATAATATATTATTTTTTTCAGGAGAATGAATATTCATACAATGGATGAATTGACCCCTGAAAAGGATTCATGGACAATTCATGTAACGTCCCGGCTTGTCGACTGTCACGACAGACCAACACGGGACCTTTCAAACATGCTTTTCGGGGAAAACTTCCCAGGAGGTCACCCATCCTAGAATTGCTCCAAGTCAAGCACGTTTAACTTTGGAGTTCTTCTGGAATGAGCACCGAAAAAGTAAGTGCACCTTGTTGATATAGTTAGTACCCATCAAACCGTTTAAGCTACTCTCAATTGTACAGTCCCATACCTGTACAACCTCGAAATCGCTCTAACTGTGCAGCCCCATCCCTACACAGTCTCAGGATCTCTCCTATTCCGGTGTGGATCGGTTCATTCCTGTGCCCCTCCATCTAGAAGCCTGCCAGAAGTCTCTCCTTGTCCATGCTCATCCCGGCACCGGCGTACACTTCTCGCCCTCATACACCCCGGGGTGTCACAATTCAAGTTAGGACTTCAAGGATATGCGAGTCCTTAAATACCAAATTACAAAATCTTCTTACCAGTTTAGATTTGGTTCTAATTGATTCAAATGTATGCTTATTTCTTTTTCTTTTTTCCATTATTATTTAATTTTTCTGAAATTACTGTCAAAAAAATCAGCACAATATTATTTTCCGTTGGATTTGTTTTAATTTTCTCTTACTTTTATATTATTTATTTTTCATTGTATTAGTTTTTTAAAATTTTCCTGTTTTATTTACATTTTTATATTTTTTGTTTGTATTGTATTTGTTTTTTTTCTATTTATAATATATTTTTTCCCCTTCCATTGCATTAGTATTTTTACAGTACTATATAATATTTTCCAGTTTTTTGGTATTATGTTGGTTTTTTTAATTTCCCTGAATTAATTTTTTTGCTATTTTCTTTTACATTACATTATTTTATTTTTTGTAATTTTTTTTGAATTAAATATTATTTTCCTATTTTTTATACATTGTGTTAGTTTTTTTCCTTAATATTATGTTATATTTCTGTTTTTTTTAAATTGTTTTTTGTAATTTTGCTAAATGTTATCAAATAAATTCACGATAATATTACTTTTCGTTGTATTTGTTTTTTTTCAGATTAATATAATATTTTCTCTCTTTTTTTTCATTTCATTGTTTTTGTATTTCAAAATTTTCAGAATTATTTATTACTCTCATGTTTTAATTTTTTTGGCATTCTGTTTGTTTTTTCAATTTTCCTGATTTATTCATTATTTTTTTGCTTTAATTTTTTTTGCATTGTGTTTTTTTTTTCAGATTTATAATATGTTTTTTCCTTCCTTGGTGATAGTTTTCTAATTTTTCTAGAATATATGACATTTTTTACTTGATATCAAAAATTAAATATTAAGTAATGTAATTATTAAAATAAAAATATTTTACATGCCACTTAAATTTTCAGCAATTAAAAAAATTTGAAATTAATTATTTTATATTATTTTATACTTTTTTTTTCATTGTTTGTGTTTTTTTTAGTTTTCCTAATTCATTTATTATTTTCATATTTTTTAAGGGAATTTTGTTAGTTTTCTTAATTTTTTAGAATTATATACAATTTACCTTTTTTTGCATTGTGTTTGTTTTTTAAAATTTTTCTAATTTATTTATTTTTATATTTTTTATATTTTTTTTCTTTTTTTCTTTTTTTCTTTTCATTGTATTATATTTACAGGGTTCAATGATGCATGTTGTAATAAAAAAAATCTTTATACCACATTTTCGGGCCAAATTGCGTGAGGGATTGGTTTACAGAATCTTAAATTTCAAGGTGGTCAAAGAAACCAATCAATATCGCATGTAGAGTACCAGTATAAATGAATCGCCCCGACCCGTATTTACCGTACACAGTAAACACATGCCGGAACTGCGACAACCCAACCCAACAAAGCCCAACAGACTGCGTATAAAACAATAAACTGGCCAACGGCCCAATATCAAGGACTGTAAACCGGCCCTTTGGCCCAACATAGAACTCGTCACCCGAACCCCGGGGACATCAACAACAACCATCTGGCCCAATGGCCCAAATACAACATATACACAGCAGAAGATTTAACAATATGCACAGCGGAAGACTCTTAACTCATATGACAACTAGGTAAAGCCCAATGCAACTAATGGATCCGAGTCCTGTCCGAGGGTACGCTTCAGCTCGCCCGGTACGTTCCTGCACTACAAACAACTCATCCTACGGGATGAAACCCCGCAGGCGAGGGGTGAGTCCGAAACGCTCACCGACGAAAGATAAACAGTGATATATTCAACCGCAACACTTTCGAAATAATGCAACCACCAAATCAGATGAAACTACACACACAACACGACAGAGGAATCTAAATCAAACAACACATCAAGGAATCTAACACAACCAACACGTCAAAGGAATCTCACTAAATCACATCAAAGCCAAGACCCAAAGATTACTTATTAGTTTTTATTACCAATTTTATCTCCCGGGTCCCGTCACTGGACAAGCTAGGGTCGTACCTGGTTATTAACTAATTCTGGATGCCAGGCCCCACCACAATCCGGGATCAACATCCCCATATCTCAAATCCGGGATCAACATACCAATATCACAAATCCGGGATCAACATCCCAATATCACAAATCCGGGGTCAACACCCCAACCAACAAACCCTCTGGCAAGACACCACAGAACTAGTCTCTAACCATCTAGTCGTACCACTACTTTCCAAGTGACAATTACATCATCTCAATTAAGTTCCAATTTTCATTCCAATTTCCGTTATCCTTTTCCCAATTATCCACAATCAGTAATCCAACATCATCCTCAACACATCATCCAAGAACCAATATCACAATCCAGTAATTACTCAACTTTTAATCATCACAGGATATTTCTCAGCACAACCAGTCAACAATTTCATATCACCAAACTTTCACATCAAACAATTCAACAATATCAAACCGTTCAACAATATTTCCAACACGACATACACAGGACTAACACGTTTCTACAACAGCATCAACAATACCATAGCAATCATGTAACAGTCAACAATCATTCCAGCAGATCAATCTAACAACAAAAATACACATACAACAAGGATACACACACAACATTACGGGCTCATATCAGGGTTTATCCATCCTCACCTTAGCCGATTACTCAACTCTGAAGGTAATGACCGGTCCAAAGCCGGCTCCTCGGGAAACTGCCCGATATCCAAACCTATACCCAGAACAATATACACACACATAAATGCACATAAGAGTATGTCATGATGCCAATTTTACGAAATGTACCCATCCCGGTTACTCATCCTTTATTATTTCCATTTATCGAAAATATTTAACCATACGTATATCCGAATATAATTTCGGTACCATACTTTAATTAAAACTCTTTTTCAAAATACTATATTAAATAATTATATTTTTCCAAGATGTTAATTACCATAGTTCCCTAGAAATTATAACACATATATATAGTTTCCAAAATATTATTCCAAGATATTTTTCTAGCAACATAATTATATGTATATACGTCACTTATTTTAGAAAATATAATCCTTTATCAAAAATATTTATAAAGATAATCATATGCTACTTATATACTTTTCCAGAAAATATGTACTCATAAAAGCTTATCCCGTAAATGATTACAAAATAATAGTATACATTTTTATTTTCTTTTGACTAATTACATTCCGAAACAATTATATATTAGCATGAGTATATACTTTCCATAAATATTAATTATGTATACTATATATATATATTTTTTTCCAAAAGTATTTCTATAATTTATTTACCAAAATTATCCATATATATATATATCAGATTTTATTTTAATCAATTATTGTTATTATTATTTTAATTATGGACTGGGCCAAACAGTGTTAGCCCAGGCCTTGTACAGTGCTAACCCAGGCCCCAATAGGAGCCCAGGTGCAAGCCCACGCACAGGCCCATAAGACACAGCCCACAACCCAATCTATAATCCACTCAATTTAAATCACGGCCCAAAACTAATACCCAAGCCCAAAACTTAACACTTGAGCCCAAAACTCTCACCCAGCCCTTTGCTTGCGGGTCGACCCGACCTACCCATCAACAAACGGGTCATCACCATCCAAAATACCAAGCTCACCTTGAGGGCTCCGGCGGCGGCACGAGCAGAACGAGGCGGCGACGCAGGCGAGCAGCAGGGGCGGTCAGTCGTCGTGGGTGGCGAGGAAGCGAGGCAAGGCGCGGCTGCAGGCGGCGAAAGAAGGCGAGTCGGCAAAGGTGCTCCCGGGTCTGCAACGGGTCAGCTTCTTCCGAGCAGTGAGGCGGCGTGAGCGGGGCACGGAAGAGATAGGCTCGCCAGTGTTGGTGGCTCCTCTCCGGCGTTCGTTGCAGATCGGGGCTGACTGGTGCGAGGCCGGCGGCTATCGTGGATCGTGTTGGGCAGGGGCGACGCGTCGGGGGTGGAAGGCGACGCGGAAGAGAGGGGCTTCGTCGGTGGTTACTCGTCGGCAGCGGCTAGGCACAACCAGGTCTTGCTGCGTCTTGGCCCGGCGGTGGCGATGAGCTCCTCGCGTCCGTGGCGGCAGCGTCTGGTTGTTCTGCAGGTGGAGGCGTGGCGGCTGGTCGACGGTGGAAGGGTGGTGTGTGGGTGGCCAGCGAAACTTCTCCTCCTCCTCCTCTTTCTTTTTTTTCTTTCTTTCTTCCTATTTCTTTTTTTTTCCTCTCTTTTCTTTTTCTGGTTCCCATTTTTTTCCCTTCTTTCTTTTTTTTTTCCTCTTCTCTTCTTCCCCTCCTACTTCCTTCACCGGCTGCTTTAAACTGTTTTTTTTATTTTTTATTTTTTTTACTATTACTCATGTGATCTCCAAATAATGCAAATCGTCCGTATTACGGGCGAGTCCGATCCGGACCAGAAAATAATCGATACCCCGTAGTTATTTTCCGATGTGATTTTCCGAGAAATTCTGAAACCCGAAAAATACCAACTTAGTTCCGAAAAATTCACGGGAAAATCACGAGCGCGGGAAAACACTCGGTTTCGAAAAACGACTCCCGATTTACCTTGGATTAATTACCCAAGATCAATTCAATAGTAAATCACGGTAAAACAATTTCTACAGTCCCGGTAAAAATCAAAAATTTTACCCGGGCTGTTACAATAAACTTCAATTTTTTGGATCAACAAAAATAGAACAAGTAGAAGGGGAAATAACAAGCCCGTAGAATCCACGGGTACTGTACTAGTATAATTTCAAAACTGTACCCAAAATGACAAAAAAAACTGTACCCAAAAAAGATATATAATTTCAAAAGTCAATAAAAATTTCAATTTTTCATTCAAGCTTTCAAACCTTTATCATCCATTTTCGTAGACAATTTCTCTCAACTCTAGTTGAAATTTTTCAAAAATATATTTTCTATGGACTAAGACTTGCAAAAATATCTACATCAGTTATAATGATTATAATAAACTTTTTTAGAAAAATTTAGCAATTAAAAATAATTATAATTTAGTCTATGATTAAATATTTCTATAATCATATCGTTATAATACTAAAATTTAATTGAAATAAATAAAAGAATATAGATAAATTGTACGCTTTAAATGATACGTATATGAAAATTTAAAAAAATGAGGGTGGCCATTTATATTTATATGGGACTTATATGAAGATTTAATGAAGTGAGGGGTGCCCATCTTCGCAGATATCATGCTTATGTACTTGTAAGTAAATTATGACAACAGCCCAAATTGACTAACGTGAATAGGGATGGCAACGGGGCGGGGAATTAGCGGGTAGAGCAATCCCCGCCCCGCCCCCCGCACCATCGATTTCTCCCCGCCCCGCCCCGCTCCCCGCGCGCGGGGGAAAATTTATCCCCATCCCCGCTCCCCGCGGATCCCCATTCCCCCCGCGGATCCCCATTCCCCGCACCTCAAGTGACTATTTCAATTTTTTGGACAAAATAGTTACTACTTCCGTCACAAACTATGTTTATAAAAACAAAAAAATAAATAAATCCAACATTAATATAAACTGCCAATTAGATTTAAAGTTAATTACAATCACTTTTAGTGACAAAAAATTGAAGCATAACAAAAAAATTTATTAGCACAAAATACAAAGGGTGCATGTCTTTATTTCAATATTTTTAAACAAATACAACAAAATTAATTATAATACAACAAAATAATTACAATGATTTTTACATAAGAAATTACAACAATTAACCCGAAATCCGGTGAAAGAAGATCCATATCTGCTCGGAAAAAATCTTCGCTGCCAA
>JAKUCV010002295.1:75998-95949 GCA_028386065.3 Turnera subulata
CCCGCGGGGCGGGCGATGCGATCCCCGCCCCGCCCCGCGAAGTATCCTCGGGTACAAAAATGCCCCCATCCCCGCCCCACGGGGCAAAAAAATTCCCCATCCCCGCCCCACTAGCGGGGAATCCCCGCGGGGATCCGCACTGATGGGGAATTTTGCCATCCCTAAACGTGAATTAGCCTTTTAACTTAAGCCAACAGCAGCGCACGAGTTGCATGATTTTTTTTTTTGCCCATAAAAAGTTTGATGATGATTGCACGGATAACTACTCGCAAGGTCCTAAATTTTTTCATTGTTTGCAACTAAATCCTATATTTTAGAACATTTCTATTTGAGTCTTATTCTTTTATTAGTTACTGTAAATAAGTCTTAAACCTTATTTCTGTCAAATCCTTTCGTTAAATCTAACTTTTGTAAAAGGTTAATTATATTTTGACTCCCTGAATTCTAGTCCATTTTTTCTCAACATTTAAATTTCTCTTTTCATCAATTAACCACCAGTAATTTTAATTTAACTCAATTAACCACCTCCAAACAGGTTCCGTCTCTTGTACTTACTGAAGCGAAGATGTGCGCCATGTGTCTTAATCGGATTAATTACATTTTGACCCTTGAATTCTAGTCCATTTATGACTCACCACTTGAACCTTTTTTTTTCATCAATCAACCACCTCTAATCCCAATTTAATTTAATTAACCACCTCCATCCAATGCCAAACGGATTCTGTCTCCTGCACTAACAAGAGCGATGGATGCACGCCACGTGATTAACTCTTATCCATATATTTCTAATGAATCATATTTACACTCCTTAAAAATACACCTACAAAATAAATAAAAAGACTAAAAAATTATATTTTTGTCTCAATACCAGCAACACCACCACCACTATAAAAATGAAAAAGGAAAATATCTATACATATTTTTACCTCAACATGGGCAACGCCGCCACCACTGGCAGAAAAAGATGTACAATCATTTTCTTAGGGTTAATTATATTTTGATTCCCTGAATTTTACTTCATTTTTTACTCAACACCTGAACTTTTTTTTCATCAATTGACCACCTCTATTCCAATTAATTCAATTAACCACCTCCAAATGGATTTCGTTTCTTGCACTAACGGAAGAGATGAATGTACGCCATGTGTCTTAATCGGGTTAATTACATTTTGACCCTTGAATTCTAGTCTATTTTTGACTCACCACCGGATTTTTTTTTTCATCAATTGACCACTTGTAATCCCAATTTAATTCAATTAACCACCTCCATCAAAAATTTTAGCTTTCAGTTAATTGATCTAATATAATCCAAAGATATGCAACATGTGGCAACATCCTAACCATTCAATATTTTTTTCTCTATTTTCATTTTCCAAAAAAAAAGCAAAACAAAAAATATCAATATCAAATAACAAAATAAAAAAAAGGAAAATTAAGGAATCAAATGAAAAATAGTGTCCAGCCATACCTCACCCCTACTTATCTTCTCTTTTTTAAAAGAGAAACATAAAGGAGAAGCAAGTCCCAAAAGTCAAGACCAGTAAATAAAAGAAAATTGAGTTTTGATGTGCGGGTTAAGGTTTGCTTGCTCGGATCCGTTTCTTGTGGAGGTTGGACCGATTTTCCGGCGAGGTAGGTAGTTCTGAGTTGACTAGGGGTTCCTTGACGGCGTTGACGAACTTAAACGGTAAGGACCCAACTGCTTTTCCTTTGCTTCTCTATTTGATGGTCCGAGGTTGAGTTGACGAAGGAGGAATCATGGAGGTTCGACGCAATAAGGTTCGAACGTTATCTTCGTCTTCTTATGTGCCAACACCCGAGGATGCGTTTGGAGGGCTCTACCACAGTTAGATGAGTCGTCGCCCCTCCTCTTCTCCTCTTTTGTTTCTTCCTCCCTACTTTTCCTCTTTGTTTCCTTTATATTGCCAACCTTAGACTAAAATCTAATAGAGTTCATTTGATTTATATGGGTGTTCAGCGAATGGAGGGTCGATGGTTGTTCGTGATGGTTATGAATTGTGTTGTAACCATGTTAGTGTTACTGCAAATCCCAAGTTTGGCCGAGTTCTTTAACGGGTGAGGATCTGTCTTTCCTTTACTTTTATGTGCATTTGGAGAATGATGGCTGATTGTTTCTTGTTGCTTGATTGATGTTAGGTTGTTCGTGTGCTGAGCAACCTAGTTGGGTGATGGATTGATGGTTTTTAGATGGTAAAAAAGCTTTTCTTGTCCCTTCACTTTTTTGTTTTCGCATTTGTTGTCCCTCTTCCTTTTTTCTCACTCAACCTGTCCCTCAACTCATAAATTACCGGGTCACCTTGTCCTTCTTACCCCCAGCAGCCGGTTGGTGCGTGTGAGGCTGACACGTGTCTGTGGGGCCCGCTACATCTGATTTTATTTTTCTTTTTTCCTCTTTTTTTCTTTCCTATTTTCTTTTTTCCAAAAATCCTTTTTCGGTTTTATTATTTTAGTTTTTATAATAAATAGAAGGGGGCCCGCTCACTCATTGTCTTGGGAGAACCGTTCGTGGGCGGGAGTTTTGGCACCCGTTTCGAACGACGTCGTGTAAAAGGAACCGCAGGGCAGACGTTCAATTTTCGCGTCGTATGGAGCGATTAACACGAAACGACGTCGTCTCATTTAAAATTTAAAACGGGCGGATAAAACAATGTTGGTTGTGTCTGAGTGGTTCGTGGGTCCCATCCACGTGGGTTTGTCGGCCACTTGACCGAATCCAAGGCACGGGTTGATATAGGGCGGGAAATTTACCGCTCAATGAAAGCGGCACCGTTTATGTTGATGCTCATTTTGGTAAGGAGAACTTTATGTCGTTTGGCATGAAACGGGAACAGTAGTGTCGTTTTCTACAGATTAAACATAGAAAAAACGCTCGTGTTGGGGAGACTGCGGGTCACTCTCTCTCTAACCATTGTGCCTGTGAGCAAAAGTGTGAGAGTGAGCTGAGATTTGAAGGAAGAAAGTGGAAAAGAGAAAAGCATTGCTGAGTGAGAAACAAAGAGTTGATTGGAAGAAGAAAAGAAAAAGAAACAAAGCGGGTCACTCTATCTCATTGTCCATGTCATCTGCAGAGCAAAAGTTTGGGTCCAGCTGGGCAGAATCTTCGTAAAGGCTGGTTGTGGGAATCTTCACAGAAGATTCGCGTCATTGTCGAATCAGGTTTGTGTTGTCGCTTTTGCTTTGCGTGTTGTGGAATGCGCGGTTGTGCTTGTGTGCAACTGTTAGGGATTGGGTGTCGGGGGTGGAATAGGCATGCATATATAGCAGCATCTGGGGTTGGGATTAAAATTTTTTTGTTGGTTGTTGGATTGAATTAGTTAACATGCATGTATGATGTTGGGTTGTGGTCCATAGATTAAAGTAGTGCTACTGTGTGTTTTTTCTAAAGTACGGCTATTGTTTATTATGAAGATGGTGGGGGTCTGTGTGTATTGTGTTGGAAAAAAGGTTCTGTGCATTATTTTTAAAAAGTTGTCTGCTTGTTGCGGAACAGGTAGTGTGTGATGGCATCAGACGACTATTTTAAAACCTTGAATGTGCATATTGGTGGGGAATTTAGACGGGGGTACCCCATCTGATCTATGTGGTAGACAGTGTCCAGAAAATACCATATAATGTTGATAAGATTTTCTACCATTCATTGATGTATGTGTGCTCGAAGTTGGGTTATTTGAATGTGAAGATTATATATTATAGGGTACCAAAGGAGGAAAATGCAGGAAAGGACAGAGACACTACTCTTGAGGAGGAGCTGCACGAGGTCCAGGATAATGACAAGTCATGTGGGCCACTAGTAGACTTACTGTTGAAGGAGGGTGAGGCAGACATATATGTGGAGCATGGTGAAGAGGACCACTCTTTTTTTGGGGTAGAAAACCCCGTCAATGTGGTTAGAAGATTAAATATTCTAGTTCCTGTATCTTACAATGATACTGAGGGAGATGGGTTAGATGCGGTTAGGATAAGTGAGTCCTTTGGGTCTGGTCATAGAGGTGAGAGCAGTGAGGGCATGAATAGGGGTGTAAGTGAGAGAGGTGAGAGTAGCAGGGGCATTAATAATAGAGGTGTAAGTGAGAGAGGTGAGAGTAGTCGATCCATTAATGAGGTACTAGGTGAGGTTGGTGAGGAGAATGAAGGATGCTAGTTAAATGTAGGTGAAGAGCAAGACAGAGTCCCAAGTGATTCTGATGATGAATATGGAGGTGAAGACAATATAGATGAAGAAGATGACGCAGCGGAAGAAGAAGATGCAATTGAAGATGAAGATGCAGCTGAAGGTGGATCCGAAGATAGAAATGATGGAACAGATGATGAAGGAAGCAATGCTGATTCAATAGATGAAGCAGAGCACATGTACCATGTCGCTTTAGGAGCAGATGCTGACCACGAGATTGGAGACACAGTTGATGTAGATCGTTGGGTCCCTGTCCATGAATTGACAGACAATAAGGACGAGGAGCTACAGCTATATAGGAGGTAGCTAAAAGAAACTTTAGCAAGGAAAAGAAGGGAAAGGATAAGAAGGAAAGCAGCTGCGAAGGCGGTAGCTGAACAAAGGGCATCAGAGCAGAGGGAAGCTGAATAGGGAGATGCAAATGAGGGTAAAAATGACCCAGGTACTCAAACTCATATAGGTGTAGAAGAAGATGGCAATGAAGCTGGCAGACAACCAAGGTCTGAAGGTGGCAGACAATAAAGGGCTAATGGAACTGATCATGGCAATAAAGGATCCGCACAGTTAAATGCATTGGAATAAGGAATAAAGGAGCTACGAAGGCGTGAGTGGAATGAAGATGATTATACCTTCTCAGATAATGAAGGTAGTTTTCTAGAAGAAGATAGATAATGACGGATTGAGAGGAAAATGCAAGGTGGCAAATTGTAGATGGTTTGTTCAGGTCACCTACCATAAGCCAAACAAGATATGGGTCATTAGGAAATACCCTTATAAGAAGCACGATTGTGGAGCTGAAAACAAGAGCAGACGTCTTACAAATAAAGTAATTGCAAGCTATTCGGTGGACAAGTTCGGATCAGCTTCCCAAAATATGAGGCCAACACAGATCCAGGAAGCTGCAAGAAATAAATTTAGGATGAATGGTGGCTGGTGGCAGGAAAAAAATGCAAAGGAAGAAATAAATAAGCATTTCCAAGGTAATGTGCTTCAAGAGTATGTCAGACTTCAAGATTACCTGGAAACATTAAAGGTGACTAACCCAGGAAGCTCTGTTTATTTGGAAACTGAAGAAGGCAGCCATATATTCAAAAGGTTGTATATATGTTTCCATGCACTCAAAGTTGGATTCAAGACTGGATGCAGGCGTATAATCTGGGTTGATGGTTGCTTTCTGAAGAGATATGTGGGTGGAAAACTACTCACAGCTGTTGGTAGGGACGCCAATAACCAAATGTACCCATTAGCATGGACTGTAGTGCGGGTAGAAAACACCAAAAATTAGAGACGGTTTTATGGTACCTTATGAAAGATTTGGGAATACATGTTGGGAATGGTCAAGGGTGGACATTCATGTCTGACCAACACAAGGTAATTGAATTTTTTAATTGCAAAAATATGGAATGAGATGTGAGTTTGTGTGTCTTATAATATAGAGCCTGACATGCAAATTATATGCTGCAGGGGCTTATTAGAGCTGTAGCTGACCTCCTGCCATATGCTGAACGCAGAAGGTGTGTAAGGCATATATTTGCCAAATGGAGGAAGGCAAATAGAGGGGAAGCTCTGCAGATACATTTCTGGAAGTGTGTTAAAGCCACCACAGTGCAAGAACTGGAAGAGCTTGTTAGTGATTTTGATGAAATTTCAGAACAAGCAAGGAAGGATTTTCTTGAAGCGAATCCCAAGTTGTTTTGTCGAGCCTTTCAGGAGACATGGTGTAAGTCACATGTCGTAGACAATAATATGTGTGAGGTCTTCAATTGTTTTATCATTGAGGCTAGATTCAAGGCAATTGTGTCGATGCTGGAAGATATTTGTCGATTAATGATGAGTCGGATTGGTTCTAAGGAGTTAACCGTTTCTGAGGAGAGATCTCGTTGGAGAAACCAGTTTGGTTCTAGAATCACCCATGAAATTGAGAGGAACAAGGAAATAGCAGCCAACTATTTGGTTCAGCCTAATAGAAGTGGGAAGTATGAGTGCATAGATGGAGTGAATGTCTTTGTAGTGGACAAAAACAAGCGTGAGTGCACATGCAGATCATGGGAACTGACAGGAATTCCTTGTGCACATGCTACTGCTGCTATAAGTCATGATTGGGACAATGTGGAGGACTATGCCAGCAGATGGTACCACGAGGATAACTACATCAACTCCTACAAATTGTCAATGAACCCTGTTCCTTGAGAACTTTTCTGGGAATGCACTAACAAGCCGGCCATCCAGCCACCTGAGGTTGACACCAAAAGAGGCAGACCTCAGACAAAAAGAATCTGGGAGTTTTGGGAAGGAAAGGGTTCTCAGGTACTACATGACAGTTTTTTGTTTGAAATGGATTTGCATTCTTATTGCTCTGTAACTTGTGATAATTTTTTGTTACCTTAAATTACATTACAAACAGAGGAGGTCAAAAATTTCAAGGCAAATGCAGTGTCAATTGTGCTTGGAATATGGACACAACATTGTCATATGTAGAAGGAAGCAGGTGAGGCAACCTAAGAATACTGGAATATTGTATTTTTTCCCACAATGAATGTTGTTGTCCAATATGATTCATGCTTATTCATCTACAGCAAGCACAACAACAGCAAGGCACTAGTGGAGAAGCATATCAAAATGCTCATAATGGGTGTGTTGCTGATCCAGTCACAGAGGCCAGAATATGGTAACCTGTTATATGCCAACCTCAATAATTCAGATTGTTTTTAGAAATATTAAAGATTGTTAATGTTCTTTGCTTATATTTCCATTATTGTCTATAACCTTGCAATGACCAAGAGAATGCACCTTCATATGTTCTTCTGTCACAGCAAACGACTGAGTCATCTTCCAGGAAGAGGAAGGTAATACATTGTCGCCTATATACACCATTGTTGTCATAACTCTGCATTGTCACCTACATCACCTTCTCATGTACCTATTAACAGGCCCGAATAGAACCTGAAGATACAGCCCCTGCAGCAGCCCAGTCACCAGTTCGCCCTACAAGGGTGCCAGTAACTAGAAGTGGCAGATTTGCTGAGGTACATGGAAGAACTAAATATACTAATGTTATTTCGGCTATACTGTTTCTAATTTGCTTTGTTTTCAATATTTTGTTCCAGGTTGAACCACATCCTCAACAGGCTGACATTGTCACACCTGTTCATTCATCGATTCAATCACCAACTTGTTCATCAGCACAGCCTGTAAGGGTTCCTAACACAAGAAGTGGGAGATTAACCAGGTATAATGGATTTAATAATATTTTAAATACTTATTTATTGTTATCTCTATATTGATACATTTTGCGAACATTATATAGGTGCATACTGAGGGTGAATCATGGAGTAATAATGCACCACCATTTGACAGCAGTCTCCCAGATGACAATCTTATTGATGAGGTAAAAAACCTTTCAATTCTGTGGTAGAGTGTGAGACCATAGTGATCAACTTCATCTAATTTCATGCATGCAATGTAGTTAGCTGTGCCATTAGAACAACATGTTATGCATCCTACCCGTCAAAATCCTCAAAGGCCTAGTAATAAAGGAAGAGTGAGAAGTACAACTAACAGAAGGTTTAACTTCGGTGAGGGAAGGGGTGTGTTATTTAGTAAATCGGGATTCATGGTTGAAAATGTAAGTGTATGCATGTACATATGCCTTGTATATTCACATTTCCACTACATTAAGGTGGGGAATTTACAAATAATATTTGCCTTTTTTACTCCCATGTAGCCTGGTACAAGGTCTCAAAGAATCCACCGTGTGCCTAGTAGCCGAGGCAGACCAAGGATGTCATTGACTGATATAATGCATGTTGAAAGGATGCGTGCTCAAAACACTTCAAATGTCCAAGATAATCCTGAAGGTACATGTTTTACTTGGCGATGTTTGTTGTATATTTCATTTTTCTTGATTGGTATGAATAATTTAGATTTATGCATATTGGCTTACATTGTCGCTTCTGGACTCGGGCATTGCAGAAGCTCCTAAGCTTCCAGTTCTTGCTCGAAATGGCCGTAGGGGCAGAGGTAATAGAGGAGCTTGCGGTCGAGGAAGAGGTAGACCTGCACAACGTGGAAGGAGAGGTGGAACCACTTCCAACTGAAAAGCACAAGGACCTGCAAATCTTCCTGTTGGATGCATCCTGCTTTTGGCATTTAGATATTGCCTGTTGTCATTTAGTTAGCATTAAATTCAGCTATATTCGGATATTTGCCTATGCGAAGCACATTTGATATTATACTTTTGGGTATTACGCATTTGGATATTTGATGCTTTTGGGTATTATGCATTTGAATATTTGCTTTGGGCAAGCACATTTCAAAGTAATGTAATGTTTTTGGATATTTCCCTCTGGGCAATTCATGCTTGTAGTTGTCTGCATATTTGATATAATGCTTTCACTTTATTTGGCTATGCTTATGAATCAATCCTATTGTCTTACATTTCCAGCTCATTTAAGGTCCGACACCATCATCCCTTGAAGTATTTTTTACCCAATTCAGCTTCTGGACACCAAGAGTTGCTTTCATTGCGAATTCAGCTGAATGTTGCAACATCTCCTGCTTACACCCCTCTTAGTCGGTCATTGTCTGATCAATACAACTTAAATAGATCAATCTCAACCGAACTTAAAATTTTTTACCCAATTTAGCTTAAAATTTTGTGCTCACAACTACCTACATTCGTTTACCATACTCACTCTCAATATCAAAAACTCTGATCACAACAACAAAAACCAATTCAGTTTCCACAAAAATTCATTCAACTTTCTCGATTGACAGGACAATGCTAAAGTACTCTACATTATAAAATTGGGTTTCAACGACATTTCACTGCCATTCCTGATGGACAACAACAACCCAGTTCATCAAACAACAACAACCCAAGACTTCTAATTCCACATGCTTTCATTACTAAAACAACCAACT
The DNA here is from genome assembly GCA_028386065.3 of Turnera subulata. Lineage (NCBI taxonomy): Eukaryota > Viridiplantae > Streptophyta > Magnoliopsida > Malpighiales > Passifloraceae > Turnera > Turnera subulata. The sequence goes on from JAKUCV010002295.1 coordinate 85,113, forward strand.
AACTTATTGATGCAAACTAATAACAATGCAAACTAGTAGGAAGCTCAAAGCCAAGCATGCTGCAGGGACTCCAAGGCATCGAATTGACCTTTCACCACCAACATCCGCCATGTGTATGCGGATAATGTTCAGCTCTGCTTTCAACTTCTGTACCTCTTCTTCCAGTTCTTTATTGCGACTGATGAGTTGCCTCTCCCTGTTCCTCAACCCAATCAATAATTGTTGTGCTCTTTCGTCATGTTGCCCGTCCACCCATCTCCAAAACCCACATCTCTTTGAACCACCGCAGTTATTAAACCTCCTACCTGGGTTGTCGTCGCTCCATGAGTACCACCTTGGAGACATCTGCCCACATGAACAAAATATAGCACCGTTGTAATTGTAATCGGGTTTCTGCCCAACGGTTGAAATGATAAAATCCCCATTAATACGAAGACGACTCCCTGTGCACTTAGAAGAAATGGATTTGAATGAGAGGTTGGATGAGGAAGAAGATTGAGACATGGTGGAGACGAAAAAACGAAGGTGATCGATCCCAAAATTAAGAAACAGAAGAGAGTTGGAACTTTGGGAATCAAGAATTGGGAATTAGGGTTCTTCAAAATTGAGAAACAGAGAAGGCAACCCTCGGATTTAATGGAAAGGTCGAATGAAGAGAGCTGCGAACATTTATAACTATTTTTTTGCCATATCGTGGGCCCCACTTTTCATCTTTTTCAAATCAATTACATTTAATCTCAATCGGATTTTTGGAAAAAAGAAAATAGGAAAGAAAGAAAGAGGAAAAAAGAAAAATAAAATCAGATGCAGCGAGCCCCACAGACACGTGTCAGCCTCACACGCACCAACCGGCTGCTGGGGGTGAGAAGGACAAGGTGACCCGGTAATTCATGAGTTGAGGGACAGGTTGAGTGAAGAAAAAGGAAGAGGGACAACAAATGCGAAAACAAAAAAGTGAAGGGACAAGAAAAACTTTTTTACCGTTTTTAGATTGGGCAGCTTGGTTGAACTCGAGTCTGATAGCAGAGGCGGATCCAGAAAATTTAAGAAGGGGGCCCCAAATTCTATTATTTATTGGACTAAATGAGTCATTAATATGATTTTATGAATTCAATGATAAAAAGGTTACGAAAATGAGGAACGCTAGGTTCAAACCACTGACCCATTTGTGAATTCAAGATAATGAAGCTGTAAAAATGAGAAAAAAGTTGTAAAAGTGAAGAGCGCAAGGCTCTATTGAGAGTTTGGGTTGGTGTGTGGACCAGATTTGTTGCCGAACTCGAGACGAAGATTAAGTGCAGTGTTGTTACAGGGTGAACTTCATGGCAGTGGTCGGTGCATTGAATGGTATTGCAGTCGATGTGGTATCAGCTGTGATGCAAGCCAAGAGAGAAAGAGAGAGGTAGAGGGTTTACCGGTTTAACTTTTTTTCTTTCCTTTTTCTTTTGAGGTTAATAAAAAATGGGATTAATTACATTTTAGTCCCTCAAACTTTTTTTTTGATTCCCCACCCGGTATCCGGAGCCTCGCCCCGACTAATCCGGATTCGACCCGCGTCGCGCATCTGGGTGTGGTGGGTGAGTCTCCCAATGGGAATTTTCTGCATACACGAGGACTCCCTCAAACTTCAAACCTAAAGACAAAAACTCCCTAAATAATAAAATAAAAATACAGAAAACTTTTATTTTTAAAATATATAAATCCTAAATCATAAAATTTTAAAATCTCCTAAATATAAATCCTAAATTAAAATCCTAAACCCTAAAATGCTAAAGTCTAAACCTTAAAATTCTAAACTAACCCTAAAATCCTAAACCCTAAACTTTAAATCTTAAACCATAAAATCTTAACCTTAAAATCTTAAATTTTAAATCATAAATCCCAAAGCTTAAGACTTGTTTATTATCTACACTATCTATAAAAGCACGAAGATAGAAAAACAACAAAACAGTAAAACAGGCGAAACTACTAAAATATCCTTTTTAAATTACTAAGTTATTGTACATTGATTATATTAAAATTTAAACTTTTCTAATTGCCCAAGATTCAATCCGACATTAGTAATAAAATTTAAAATCTAATTAAATCCACATACAGTAAATTGAAGACTAAACCTATTAAACCTAACGATACCACAATTCTACCATCAACCCTTGCCTCTCCCTCATAAACCCTAATCACTCTGTATTTTTATTTCTTCCCACTCTCTTCCTCTTCTTTTCTTTTTTTAATTAATCATTATTATCAACGTAATTCCACCTCCTTCCTTCTTTCAAATACATTTGTTTTTTCAAATTTTAAAAAGAATAGATATTTTTTTTTAACGTAGGAGATTGGTTTTTGCAATTCAAGCATGCCAATCTCATTAGATCAGTGCAAGGTATGCCATTTTTTTCTATTATTTTATATTAGGAATAAATATTTTATTTGTAACAAATCCTTACAATTTTTCCTATGTACAAATATTATTATTTATGTATTTACTCTATTCTTTTCATGAATAGATATTTTATTCTTAGCAAGGATATTCTATTTTTTTTTCAAGCTTGGCATTCACATCACATCCGCAACTGATTCGTGGTATTTATTTATTTATTTATTTTATTTTGTAATTTGATGAAGGTGATTTTCGACGAGTTTACCGGTAGTTCCAAGACAGACAAGATAAAAATTGTAGAAGTAAGTTTAGTTAGATCTTAACCGTACAACAATATGGAGAAATTGAGGTTACCATCAACAATAAGACAAAATTGGATGAGAAATTTATTAAAGATTAGAAACGGGAGGAACCTAACAAAAGATTGATGGGTAGATTTCAACACCACGCGAGGCGGTGTATATCCCTCCTAAACGAATACATAGACAAACTAAATGAGAAGTTGATCAACATCTTTCCAGGAGACAACATGATATTTAAAAGTTTTGATAATGTGGTATAAGACATACTGCCGTTGTTATTGAAGCGCCCCGACCCGTATTTACCGTACAGGGTAAACACGTGCCATAACTATTCTTATTACAGTAGCAGACAGTATATATGTTACAAAGTATAATACAATCAAACTCAAGTACGGCATCTGTCACCCGATCCCGGGGACCATTATTTAAGCCACAAATACTCCCAAAGCTCAACAGCAGTAATAGAAAACATATGATACAACAACAGAAGTAATACAGTAACACAGCAACATATAAAATACAGCAGCGGAAGTCTTAGAATGAGATGCAGCGGAGGTATGGATCCGGGGTCTGATGGAGTAGAAACAGCAACTGGCCGAACCACGTACCTATACTACGAGCAACTCATCCTACGGGATGAAACCCCGCAGGCAAGGGGTGAGTCCGAAGTGCTCACCGACCAAGGATAAACAGTAATATGCAGACAAACATAATACTTTCGAAGAAAATACAAGCAAAAGACAATCAAAGATTCAACTAGATCATGACTGAGCCAAGACCAAAAGACAATATAAATTCCAATTTTATCTTTAGGGCCCTGCCACTAGAAAAGCTAGGGTCGTACCTGATTATTAATATGTTTTGGGTGCTAGATCAAACCAAGAGAGCCTAGGGATTGACATCCCAAAAAAATAGATCCCAGGGATAGACATCCCAAAATATAATGAAACGGGATAGACATCCCAAGCATAGACATACTTATCACAAGTAACCCAGATCATAGCCACCACAAAACAGTCTCTAACCATCGAGTCGTACCACTACTTTCCAAGTGACAATAAAGTCGTCAGCACAACTTCCAATTATCCAATTATCTCAGATTATCCACAATCAATAAATCAATAACAATAGCAGTAACACCACAACCAAACGCAATCGGCTCAGTAGTTCAATCAAGCAAATAATTATCAGAGAAACAAACACAGTATTAAGTGCAACATATCAAAGGTTATCCATCCTCACCTTAGCCGATTTTCCTATTCCTGAAAGTCCTCGAAATGTCCCAGAACAATAATATATGCACACATAAGATGCACAATCGTGATATGCAAATGGTAACTAATACTGTAAACCGCAAAGTAAAACACTACGCCCACTCGGTGATCATCTCGGGTTACGTTCCGTTATCATCACAATTCACCATTTATTTCCAAGTGTCAAAATAATACCATACTTATACCCGGATATTATTCCGGTATAATACTTACTTTGATAATACCCTTTCCATATTTATTTTCTATAGTATGTACTTTCCAAAATATTTCCATATTCCAAAATTATATTCCATATTTATTTTTTTTCAAAATATTTTCATAATTTAATTTCCCAAAAATATATGTTATATCCAGATTTTATTATTTTTTTATATTCTTTTTTTTAAAAACTTAGACTGGAACCAAACTATGCTGTCCAGCCCACAGCATGGAGCCCAGGCAGGCCCACGCAGCGAGCCCAGTACAGCCACTAGCCCAACCCACACGTAAGCCCAGCAACCCAAACTCACAGCCCAAACGAGTCAAGACGAGCATGCCAAAGCCCAACCATCAAAACCGGGTCAACTCGACCCGTGACCCACATCTGGGTCACCATCTTCAACCACGGGCTCACCTTGCAGCGATGGCGGCGCGGCACGATACGGCGACGACTAGCAATCGGCGCGATGGGGACGCGAGGTGAGGCGCGACTGCAGGTGGCGGCGCACAGGCGGGCGAGGGAGAGGGGAGGAACTTCGGGTCGGCGGCGGCGGCGGGGATGGTTGCGGGCGGCTCTGCTCGCGGAGGAAAAGGAGAGGAAGGAGAAGGAGGAAGGGAACGGGTTGGTGTTTGGTGTGTGTGTTTTTATAGGAGATGGTGGTGTATTGGGTTGTAAGTGGAAGAACTGGCAGAGGAGTTGTTTGTAGAGATGATGGTGTGGTACTGGAAGGCAAAAGAATCACAGGTAAAAAAAAAGTGCATGGATACTGACGAAATAGGAAAGAGGCGGCGACAGCCTGTATAATTGAGCCGCCTCAATTATGCAGGTTTGTCTACACATAAATCGTGTACCGACCGGACCAGAAAATAACTATAATACCCCATTGACTTTATTTCTGGTCCGTTATCTCAAGGATAAACTGACTTTCCTGAAGATTCCTAGACCCGAAAAATACCAACTCTAGTCCGTAAAATCCGCAGAAAAATTGGGAACGTGGGGTAAGGGTCGGTTTCAAAATCCGATACATAATTTACCCTGAAATACTTACCCAAGATTAATTTCATAAGGTAAATTACTGTACAAGGCCTTTTACAATCCCGGTAAAAACATAAATTTTACCCGGGCTGTTACAGTCTACCCCCCTTAAAAGAATTTCCTCCTCGAAATTCATTCCTGTCCTGTGAAGAGGTGTGGATACTGGGACCGCATGTGTTCTTCAACTTCCCATGTAGACTCATTAGCGGAATGCTTACTCCACTTGACCTTAACCACAGGAATGGTACGGTTCCGCAACTGCCGGACTTCTCGGGCCAGAATCTGTTCCAGCACTTCTGTGTAGGTAAGGTCCTCTGCTACCTCAACATCCACTAGGGCCACAATATGACTAGGATCCGATCGATACCTCCTCAGTATAGAGATATGGAACATGTCATGAATACGTGATAGCTCATCAGGTAAAGACAACATGTAAGTTAGTGGTCTAATTCTCTCCACGATCTCATAGGGTCCGATATACCTTGGGCTCAGCTTCCCTCTCTTGTCAACCATATCATCAGAAAATAGGATGTGAGAGAGTGGAGGACCATCACGACTTAGGAAAGTCGGACGCAGTCACGAGACAGTCTCTCTTCTATTAATGAATTTATGGCACCTTTCTTTCACCGAAGGTGCTTGATAACCAGGCAGGAATATGAACCTTTTCCATATCCAATTATGAAGTAGGCGAAGCAGTTAGAAGCGAGCGCTTCTAAAGCTTGATTAAGGATGTGAGAGAGTGGAGGACCATCACGACTTAGGAAAGTCGGACGCAGTCACGAGACAGTCTCTCTTCTATTAATGAATTTATGGCACCTTTCTTTCACCGAAGGTGCTTGATAACCAGGCAGGAATATGAACCTTTTCCATATCCAATTATGAAGTAGGCGAAGCAGTTAGAAGCGAGCGCTTCTAAAGCTTGATTCGAGGCGTCAGCAAAAGACTGTCGTCTGTGGAAGAGGGTGGAGCTAAACCTCGAATGCGCTCTAAGCGAGTATAAGATATCCAATCCTGCCGCGGAACACTAACAACCAGTTCCAAGGCCTCATTGTAAAGTCAAAGCGCTTTCCTACCAATGATAGAGGAAGGTTTACCTCAGACCCGAAACGATAGTCCTGATTACTATAAAGAAAAGCATACGCTCGATGTGAGCTGCAGCCCTTTGCTTCTGGAGCACCTCACCCTCACTCTGAGGCTCCTCAGGGAAAGAGAATAGGAACATAGAGGCACACCTAGACTTGGTTGGAGGCCCATAAGCCGCCTACTTTCTGTTTTAAGTTACAGAGGGGCCTCCCTAACTCAAGTTGGCTTGCCCGATTCGGTATGTCCGCATTCGCGGTCTGGAAGACAGGAGGAGGGAGCTCTTCTCCCTTTTGCCGGCCAAGATGTTCACTACTCTCCCTCCCTTTCTATTAAGAGGGGTTTGACTGTGGGAAATAGACGGGGCTGTCGCCGGGCTAGAGAAAGGCTATTCCATATCAGCAGCTATGCCCCAAGGTCAAACCCGAGACGAGTTTGGAAGACCTTATTCTGGCTCATCTAATTCTCATACATCTAATTCCTATTACTGAAAGAAGCCTGGGACCAATCCGCCTTACTGGAACCAATCAGTCGTGGGCCTGGCTCTTAAGAGACGTAGCCCTTTCCATAGCTCGTCAGCAGTCACGAGACAGTCTCTCTTCTATTAATGAATTTATGGCACCTTTCTTTCACCGAAGGTGCTTGAGGGCTCGTTCTTAGAAGGAAATTTAGACCAAAACGAAGCAAAGCGAGAGGAATGAAGGCGGTGACATAGACGCCCAACCCAACTCCCCAACTTCTTTCAGGTAGGCCGATAAACTACCTCAACCAGATAAAGAAAGAAAGTCCTCCCGAAATAACCCGGCTGCAACAAGCAAGAAAGAAGACAGGACAGACAGACTCAAGACAGCCCGCCTTCATCCCTCTCCTTTCAGTCGAGCATCTTCTTAACCCTCGACTTGACGTCGAGCGTATTCGTTCCGCTCGCCCTGGGCAGGTCGGCGGTGCTTCTTTCTGCTGATTAGATCTGTGGCACGCTCAGGTCACACTCTCTTTGTCTGCTGCTGCCTCTACTCTAACCTTTCGGCTTTCCCTCCCACTTTTATAGCCTTTGAAATGGAAAACTGGATATGACACTGGATCAGATAAGTTCATAGAAAGCGGGTCAACTGCTGGTCAATGCCTGGCTGAGTATTCGTAAGCCAGTGCGAGTCCAAGTGCCTTACCGCTTTGGAACAGCTTTCCCGATCCTATCATACTCTTGACCTTTCTTCTCTGGACCACCTTCATATACCAAGGGCTACCTCTCTCCGCTTTCATACCATAAGGGCTCGTTCTTAGAAGGAAATTTAGACCAAAACAGTACGTATAGGCTGAAGACGGGTCTACGCCTTTCTTCTAGAGCAGGTAATATAGCCTTAACGACTGCTCCGCTGCTTATGGTCCTATCTTTCCTGCCTTAGAACTCCTAGAAGCTGATCTTTCTGGGGTTGATCTTTCCCGTTGCAACTGGCAGGGGTTCTAGAAGGATAGAGAGCTTCGAAGTCCCCTGTTAAGCAAGTGGATTGGTCAAGAGACCGGAATCCTTGATTGAAGTAAAGGAAGGAAGCGAAAAACAGAAACCCAAAGCCAAAGCGGTCAAGGACTCCCTTCAGTCGAGTGACCGCTTCTCTTAGACCAGCAGCCAGATTAATAATGAATGTGTAATAATGGTTCAGTGACACCCTATAGGTTGTAAGGAAGCAACCGGCATCCTGGGTTACTGAAAAGTCGTCCGACTGCTCGGTGAAGAATGTTGGCATCTAGGAATGCATTCAATTTTCCAAGCACAATATCCCCGCTCGATGTGAGCTGCAGCCCTTTGCTTCTGGAGCACATCTACGAAGACCTTTGACCTCGAGTTGTGCTTGGAAAGCGGCAAGTTTCTAGCTGCCAGATAAGTGGTACCTTTGAGTTTTGTCCTACGGAAGTGCCACCCCCTATTCCCTCCAAAGTAGGTTCAGTGATACCCTTCCAAGGTGTTACTCTGAGGAAAACCTTCTCACCAACATTATACTCCATCTCACGTCGGTGTTTGTCAGCATAGCTCTTCTGCCGATCCTGAGTAGCTTTCATATACTGTCTCACCGTCTAGATCTTGTTCACTGTCTGTTGGACTAAATCCGGTCCAACGATTAGTCCCATACCTTCTTCATCCCAACATACTGGACTTCTACACTTCCTTCCATAGAGGGCCTCAAAAGGTGGCATACCAATGCTGGAATGGTAGCCGTTGTTATACGCAAACTCTGCTAAGGGTAGATACTTATCCCAACTCCCACTGAAATTAAGTGCGCAAGCCCTCAACATGTGCTCCAATGTCTGTATGGTCCTCTTAGACTGTCCATCTGTCTGAGGATGAAAAGTAGTGCTGAAGCTCAACTTGGTTCCCAAAGCTGCTTGTAAGCTCTTCCAAAAATGTGATGTGAACCTCGGATCTCTATCTGAGACTATAGACTTTGGAATCCCGTGTAGTCTCACAAGCTCAGCAACATACTTCCCCGCCAATGTGTCCATGGTATCAGTTTGGCGGATAGGGAGAAAATGAGCCAATTTTGTTAATCGATCAATGATGACCCAAATAGCATCATGCTGCCTCTGAGTCATTGGTAAACCAATCACAAAATCCATGGTGATCATCTCCCACTTCCACTCCAGCACTATCAACGATCTCATCTTCCCTACCGGAGCCTGATGTTCGGCTTTCACCTGTTGGCAAGTAAGACATCTTGCAACATACTTAGCTACATCCTTCTTCATATGAGGCCACAAGAAATGGCTCTTCAGGTTCTGATACATCTTGGTGCTTCCAGGATGCATCGTATATGGCGTCATATGTCCTTCATCTAGGATCTGACTACGCAGATTACTGACATTGGGTACACATACCCGTTTCCCAATCATCAGTGCTCCATCATCAGCTATACAAAACTTGTCTTCTTTTCCACTACTTACTCCTTCCTTAAGCTTGACCAGGTGGATCTCCATCTTGTAACTCCACTATCTACCCTCTTAGGTTGGACTTAACACTCATGTGTGCCAGCAAAGCTCCTGTATCATCCACCGTCAGATCAACTCCCAGCTTCCATAACTCGAGAAGCGAGATCACCGAATAACTAATGGAAGTATCCTCTGGTTGTCTCCGGCTCAAGGCATCAGCTACCACATTAGCCTTTCCTGGGTGATACTCAATAGTACAATCATAATCATTAAGCAACTCAACCCAACGTCTCTGTCGTTGGTTAAGCTCTTTCTGAGTCATGATGTACTTAAGACTCTTATGGTCAGTGAAAATTCGACACTTCTCTCCAAATAAGTAGTGTCTCCAAATCTTCAGAGCCAAGAACACAACTGCCATCTCAAGATCATGTGTCGGATAATTCTTCTCATGAGTCCTCAACTGCCTAGAGGCGTAGGCAAACACTCGTCCTTCTTGCATCAGCACGGCTCCTAAACCAAGTCCCGATGCATCATAAAACAACACATACTCTACTCCGGGCTTCGGTACTATCAGAACCGGTGCTGTGGTCAGCTTTTTTTAAGCTCTTCAAAACTTTGCTGACATCCGGGGCTCCAATCAAACGCCTGTTCTTTCCTTAATAACTTGGTCATGGGACTAGCTATCAAAGAAAAACCTTCGATGAACCTCCTATTGAAACGCCCATGTCCCAATTTTACAAATAAAATACTTAATCAAAGAAAATTACCAAAATGCCCTGAAACCCGGGACACTAAATCCAATACCCAAACATTATCTAAAAATCTTAATAAAGCGAGATGTCATAAAGAACAAGAGAACACCGGCTTATCAGCCACAAGTCAACCCGGCATCCAGCCGAAACATCATCAGGTAACAAATCCCGGCAACCCGCCGATAAAGTAATCAAAATCAATAATGACATCTCAAAAAAATCCAATGCAACAGAAGAAATAAACAAAGTAAAACAAGAGAAGAAAAATGATATGCAAATCGACTTTATGGATCCAACCGGGAGAAGAAGCACGGCTACCTGCTGGGATAACCACGTCCTTACTCCGGAAAGGGAGAGAGAGACTGCACGCTAACTAAGAGTCTGAAAAACAACGGTGGCGATTATGTGAGTCGCCTACTCAGTGAGCAGTATAAATCTAGTTATGTAGGTGTGCAAAGCAAGTTCGAAAGAAAAGTAGAGAGACAAGCACAAGTAAGCAAACACACAATAACCAGTACTAACATGCCAATAACATACAAGCAAACAGTTTATGTTTTACATCCGTTTGTGTGTTAAGTTTTATTATTATATTGATTATTCAGGGCCCCCTACTGTGTGCGTCGAGCTCGGTCCCGTCTCATGAGACAACCAGGCATAAGCCCAATATAACCAGGCATGAAGCCCAAACATATCCATAGAGAGAGAGAGACAGAGAGAAAGAGGGAGGTAGAAAGGGGGAGGTAGAACCGGTCATCACAGACCCATATGCTAAACCGCATATACCATGCTATCCTGCATGCAAACCCGAGGGGTATCACTTCCTGCTCGAACCAACCGGTCATCAGCACACAGTAGCCTATCTTCTATCGTACATTATTCTTGTTCATTATTATGAGTTC
>JAKUCV010002297.1:0-25042 GCA_028386065.3 Turnera subulata
GACTTAGGGTAGCTTAGTTTAGTATAAATAGGACCTTATGCTTTATAATTAACACACATTGAGATTTGAGAATAAAGTTGGAGGTTTTTATTACCTTGGTTATTTGCAAGTAGAATTGAGTTCTTCTTGTTTATTTGAGGGATTGTGTTTACTTATCAAGTGATTGATTTGCTTGTGGCGTATTCAAGATTCCTAGCTTCTATTACTCTATTGTTGCTTAACAACTTTGTTTTGTTTTGAGGTGATAGAGGTATTGGCTGAAACCCTAATTTGGTTGAATTGGTTGCTGATCTTGGAGACTTTGATTGATTTGGAGGTGCTATCTAGCTTTGTTCTGATAGTGTTGCCGTATCACATCCTCTAAAAGATTTCCATTTAAGAAAGCGGTTTTGACATCCATCTGCCATATCTCATAATCATGGTATGCCGCTATTGCCAACAGAATCCAGATGGATTTAACCATGGCAACTGGTGAAAAAGTTTCATCATAGTCTATACCATGAACTTGTTTGAAACCTTTCGCGACCAATCGCCATTTAAAGGTAATCACATTACCATCCATGTCGGTCTTTTTCTTAAAGACCCATTTGCACCCTATGGGTTTTACCCCTTCGGGTGGATCAACCAAGGTCCATACCTTGTTTTCATACATGGATTCCATTTCCGAATTCATGGCTTCTAGCCACTTCTTGGAGTCCGGACCGGTAACGGCCTGCTGATAAGAAGTGGGCTCATCCTCATCTATGAGCATCACATCTCCAGTATGAGTCATAAGAAATCCATATCTCTCAGGCTCATACCGTATCCTATCCGACCTACGCGGTCCATGTGTTATAGGTACAGGATTCTCATCCACAACATCTTGTGGTTCCTGTCCTAGTTCCATCTCAGCCTCTAGATCTCGAACTTCTTCGAGTTCTATTTTTCTCCCACTGATTCCTCTAGAAATAAATTCTCTTTCTAGAAAAATAGTAGTCCGAGCAACAAACACTTTGTGGTCGGTGGGATTATAAAAGTAATACCCTTTTGTTTCCTTAGGGTATCCTACAAAAAGGTACTTCTCGGATTTAGGGCCGAGTTTATCTGATGCTTCACGTCTCACGTAAGCCTCACAACCCAAAATTCTCATAAAAGACAAATTGAGACGCTTCCCGGTCCATATCTCATATGGTGTCTTTTCAACCGATTTAGATGGAACACGGTTAAGTGTAAATGCAGCACTCAATAATGCATGTCCCCAAAATGAAGAAGGAAGGTCAGCTTGACTCATCATAGATTGAACCATGTCTAACAAAGTTCTATTCCTCCTTTCAGATACACCATTCCATTGAGGCGTACTTGGTGGAGTAAGCTGTGATACTATACCACATTGCTTTAGATGATCTTGAAATCCTCGGCTTAAGTATTCACCTCCTCGATCAGATCGAAGCATTTTAATACTTTTACCGAGTTGATTCTGTACTTCATTCTTGAACTCTTTGAACTTTTCAAAGGATTCTGACTTGTGTCTCATAAGATACACATAGCCATATCTACTGTAATCATCAATAAATGTAATGAATTATTGAAAACCACCTCGAGCCTCGGTAGACATAGGTCCGCATACATCAGAATGTATTAAACCTAACAAGTCCGAAGCTCTCTCACCTTTACCGGCAAAAGGAGCCTTTGTCATTTTGCCTAATAAACATGACTCACATGTCTCATATGATTCAAAATCAAATGAGTCTAGAATTCCATCTTTATGGAGTTTAGCAATATGAGTCTCGTTTATATGGCCCAAACGACAATGCCAAAGGTAGGTTTCATTAGAATCGTTCATTCTAACCTTCTTCGTTTTAATGTTATAGATTGGCGTTTCTAGGTTTAGAACATACAAACCATTGCTCAAATATGGACCACCATAATAAATATTATTGAAATAAATAGAACAACATTTGTTCTTTATTACAAATGAAAAGCCTTTCTTGTCCAGACAAGAAACAGAAATCAAATTCCTGCTTATAGTAGGTACATAATAGCAATCATCAAGTTCCAAAACCAAACCACTCGGTAAAGATAGATAATAAGTCCCTACGGCTAATGCAGCAACCCTTGCTCCATTTCCGATGCGTAGGTCTATCTCACCCTTTGCCAATCTCCTACTCTTTCTTAGTTCCTGCACATTTACACAAATGTGAGAACCACATCCGGTATCTAATACCCATGATGCAGAGATAGAGATATTAGCTTCTATAACAAAAATTCCTGAAGTGGAAGTCTCACTTCCCTTCTTCTTCTTTACCTCTTCAAGGTAAACAGGGCAGTTGCGCTTCCAATGCCCCAGTTTGTTGCAATGGAAACAATGTCCTTCCTTTTCAATACCACCCTTGGGTTTCAGCACGTGGTCACAAGAAGATGCACATGCACCAAACTTTTTGGCACATTTCTTCTTCTTGTTGAACTTTGCTTTACCCTTTCCTTTGCCTTTTCCAATCATCAAAATGTTGGATTTGTTTGCCCTTATTTGTTGCTCAGCAGTTCCCAACATGTTAAGCAACTCAGACAACGATTTGTCAATATGATTCATATTGAAGTTCATGACAAATTGGTTGTAACTGTCCGGCAACGATTGCAAGACTAGATCAATGGCCAACTCCTTTTGCAAAGGAAAACCAAAACCCTCAAGGCTCTCAATGTAACCAATCATTTTGAGCACATGAGATCTCACGGGTGATGACTCTGCCATCCTGTATTGGAACAATGCCTTAGAGGTCCCATACCTCTCATGCCTTGCTTGCTCATCAAAGAGCATCTTTAGGTGTTCGATCATATCGAACGCCCCCATGTTCTCATGTTGCTTCTGAAGCCCAGATTCCATGGCTATTAGTATAAGACATGCGACATCTAATGCATCGTCAAGATGCTTCTTGTAAGCATCCCTTTCTGCCCTAGGAGCATTAGGCGCCGGTTCAATCGGAACAGGCCCTTCAAGGACATACAGCTTATTTTCTTGTTTGAGGACAATCCTCAAATTGCGTACCACTTTAGGAAATTATTCCCATTCAGCTTTTCCTTCTCAAGGACCGATCGCAATGATAGTGTACCTGTGTTTTGTGCCATGGTAGCTCTACAACAAAGATCAACTCACACAAATAAGAGTCATGTATACATAAATCATTTAACAAGGAATTCTATTAAATGATGCTCCTACTATGAAAACAAAATAATCATGAGTAGGCCAAGATCCATATTTCACTACAATATAAGTCAGCTTTGGCTGATCACCTACATCATAGCTATTTAGGTAGACGACTCTTGTCAATCACATCTCATGTAACTCTTGGATAGTTGAGTGAACAACACTAGTTCTTGTCTAACTTATAGACATTGCTCAACTCCTTGCCTCTAAGTCCTTAATCCTATTAAGATGACCTAGTTAAGTCCAAACCCACAATAAGCAGTTCAGATAACCCACAATAAGCAGTTCAGATATTACAATTATCCAGTCGCACCTGGCTAGGATAAACATTGGCACCTTGCTTTGGCAAAACCTACCAAGTGTTGATCTAAGCAATGATGAGTGCTTATCAAGGAAGGCAACTAAGAACTTAATATTTACATCAACATATGTTCATACATCACATGCATATAATCAACAAATCATATATTGATGTTATGTAAATTTGGAAACCAAAGATACGTGTTAACATCGATGCCCATAAGTGAACATCGATGTCTTTGAGAATCTGATTCCCCCCAACACCTTGGTAATGCTCAAGGACATCGATGTCCATTGCTGAACATCGATGTCCATTGGCCTCGGGTACTCCAGGACATCGATGTCCTGTCATGAACATCGATGTTATTTGGCCTCTGGAACACAAGGACATCGATGTCCTGTCATTAACATCGATGTCCTTGAGGCTCTGAAAGTCCAAACTATTTGGCAGAGCTCAAGAACATCGATGTTCAGCTCTTGGACATCGATGCTGGAAAGTTCCAAAGGTTCATTGGCCTCTGGAGCTCAAGAACATCGATGTTCAACTCTTGGACATCGATGTTGGAATGTTCCGAAGGTCCATTGGCCTCTGGAACTCAAGAACATCGATGTTCAACTCTTGGACATCGATGTTGGAAAGTTCCGAAGGTCCAAAAATTTGGCAGTAGTTTTAAAAATTGATGTTTGAGACTCTGGAACACAAGGACATCGATGTCATAAAGTGAACATCGATGTTATTTGGTCTCTGGAATCTCAAACCAATCTCACAAGGCTCTTGGACATCGATGTTCAATCATGAACATCGATGTTCATGTGAATCTGCCAAGGCCAACCTTTCATAGAACAGGCTCGGCTAAGGCAAATCCTCATGTGGACATCGATGTCCATCTTATGAACATCGATGTCCTGGCCCTGCAGCACTAGAACGACCACCATTCCTTCCGAAAACCGACGATCGATTTTGGTTTTGTCGAACCCCTTCGACTTACTGCCAATTACTTCTTGATTGATATCACATACCAATCAAGTTGTTGTTGTCAAAACACTTTTGACACAAACAACCATCAACATATGCATAATGAACTCAACATATAATGATCATGCTACATCACATATAACACATCATATATATTTGCATGAACATATCAACATATGCACATAAATTCGGTTTAGAGCTTCACAAGAGGCTCTGCTACCACTGTAAGTTTCTGGTCATGCAAAATAGACAATCTAAATGCAACAAATGCACAGTGGAAACCTGGAAACACATGAAGGATCCATGTGAAGCAACTAAACCGAACATCAAAAACAAACATACCTGAAACGGTTAGGATCTTTCACCTAACTGAAGAACCGAATTAGCTAGAGCCTGAAGGATATCCTGCTCCTCTACGGTATCCATACGAACCGTGATGTCAAGCTGGAAATCGTCACATGATGACCAACTCGAGCTCTCCCGAAACGCGGTGCTAGCTGCGGAAATCCGGGAGCTATGTGGTGTGTTTTGTTCTTCAATCTTTCTCAAAGAATGTGTGAGTGTTTGTGTGTGTTCTTACTGGTCTGAAAAACACTCTCAAGGCTCTCAAAAAACAGAATGCAATCAGCCAAAAACCCAAAGCATAATCTAATTATGCCACTCAATTAGTGCTTATGGTAATGGCCAACATAATGGCCCATCATGATTAAGATTTCCATTATCTTGTCTACCACTAAGCACTAATGGGATTACACATCACAAGCAATCAGGTTTGGCTCAATAATTCTGACAATTATTGATTCAAACCAGCCCAAAACGACCACAGTCCCACCACACCTGGTCGGACCACAGTTCAACCACATGCTCGAATCAATGATTCTAAGTGTGTTACCCTGTAGGCACTTGTAATGTCCAGCAATAATCGTAAACTCATTTACAATTATAAGCAAAGAGCGGCGTCTAGCAACACATCATTGCTACCCGAACGACAGGATCAGTACTGATTCAATATGCCTCGGAAACATGTCATCGTCCTTTCGTCCCATTATCAAGATTAAACACGAGACATGGAATATGTCAATCTCGCCTATGTTTAATCTCGGTTTCTTGATCCTCGAGCTAACTGTGTGAAGCGGATACTAATGATATCACCATATCATAATCCAAGCACGGCCGTGCATTTATAGTTCAACTCTATCAAGAAACCATCCGATAATATACCCGTTATATGGATTGGATGAATCCCTTCTGGATCATACAAAACCCACTACACATTTATCATATACCCAATACTCATTTACGAAATAGCCAAGAGTAATATCAAAGTATACGACTCATATGTTGGGAACCTTGATGATCACAGGTCTAAGGACAATACATATAAGAACCGCTAATGACAATCATATAACGTTCCATGTAGCGTTCTTATGTGGGTCGGTCCAGTCCACAAGTTCTCTAACTTGTACCCGTATGTAGGATTAATATCTCATATAATTCTCAACACACGCTAGTCTTAATTTATTATTACAACCCATCCATAATAATAATCGACTAGGGACATTTTAAGAATACAAAGTATTCTAGGGTTATAAATATGTGCAAGCGATTATCTCATAATCATATTTATTGGAATAACCTTAATGTATATGCATGACTACAATTATCCATTGATTGGCTTTTGGGCATATTACTAACATGCTTATCACAAGTAACCTAGGTCTTGGCCACCACAAAACAGTCTTAAACCATCGAGTCGTACCACTACTTACCACGTGACAATTATATCATCGTTATCCAAATCTAAATCTCAGCGATCAACATCCCTAGCCAAAATACCGGGATAGACATCCCAATCCAGAACCGAGGATCGACGTCCTTATCACATTTTATTATTTAACTCATTATTCTTATACCAAAAGACATGGAAATAAACATCCAAAACTCATTGCACGGGGATAAACATCCCAAAATCAAACAAAGTACTGGGATAAACATCCCAAAACAAATCGCAGAAAACGCAACACTCAACAGGACAACAATCATCAAACACAATAACCGTGTAATATAGGCACATATTGAAGGAAATCCATCCTCACCTTAGCCGATTACTCAACCCTGAAGACAGTGACCGGTCTCCTCGGGGAACTGCCCAACATCAAAACCTATACAACAAAACAACATGCTCACATAAATGCACATAATCGGTATACTATGATGCCAATACTGCGAAATAAACCCATCCCGGTCCATATCCTTTATTATCATCTTTTACCGAAAATATTATACCGTACGTATATCCGAATATAATTTCGGTACCATACTTTAATTAAAACTCTCCTTTAAATATTTTTTATAGAGTAATTATATTTTGTCTTCCAAAATAATAACAATGTAATTTTCCTAGAAATTATATCATATATATGTATTTTTCCGAAATTATTTCCATAAAATATATTACTTGCCAAAATATAATTACCAAATATTATTATCTTTAAAAAAACCATATTTCCAGAAATATTAGTCATACAAACTTATTTTCAGAAAGTAATTACGAATTAACAAATATACCTATATATTTTCCAAAGGAATAATACTTTCCAAACAATTATATATCAAAGTAATTATATATTTTCAAAACCATTACTTTTGTATCCCATAAATACATATTTTCCAAAAGGTACCAGTTACCATAATTTTCCAGAAAATATATTCATTAAAGCTCATTTCTGAAAATAAATACAAAATAATAAATATGTATTTTTATTTCCTAAAGACAAATTACATTAAAAGTAAAAATTATACATCTACATAATTATATAATTTCAGAAATGTTAACTATGTAAAATATATATATTTTCAGAAAAATATCCCTTTCATTTTTGTTTAATTTTAACAGATTATAAATATATATATATATATATTATTTATTTTTTAAAAAAAAATCAGATTGGGCCATGAACAGTGCCAGCCCAACCTACTCCACAGGCCAGCCCAAGCCCCAAGCAGGAACCCAAAGACAGGCCCGCGAAGCAGGCCCAGCGCACAGCCCAAAACCCAGCCCATGCGGTCGCGACCCGGACAAGCACGCGGGTCAACAAACCCGGATCTGCTCACCTCGCGGGTTGCAGCGGCTGGCGTCGATGGCGAAAACGCGAGGAAGGAAAGCGAGCACACCAACAGCAGCAGCGGACGAGGGCGACTCCATGGGCGGAGGAAAGGAGGCGGAAGGCTGACGATATCGTCGTCAGTGGCGCTGGGAGCAAGATCTACGGGTTTCGCCGCGGGTCAACGGCTACTGACTGGCGCGTCGAGCGGCAGAAGGTGACGGGGGCAGCGGGGCTGAGCTCGCGACAGCACGACGACTCTCCTGGCGGCGGTGGTGTGGCGAGAAACGGCGGGGAGCTCTTCCTGGTGTACAGTAGCAGGGAGGAGGAACTGGGGTGACGAACTGTTCACGCTCTCTTTTTTTTTTCCCCCTCCATTTTCTTTTCTATTTTTCCTTTCTATTTTTCTTCTCCTTTTTTTTATTTCTTGTATTTTATTTTTTTCCTTCTTTTTTTTCCTCTCTTTTTCTTTTCTTCTTCCTTTCTATTTTTTCCCCGATTTTCTCCTCTCTTTTTTTTTTCTTTTTTTTTTCTCTCATTTTTCTCTCCTTTTTTCCTCTTCTTTTCTCTCTTTTCTTCCACTTTTCTTCTTCTCTTTTTCTTCTCCTCTCCACCTGCTTTATACCCGTGAATCAGTCGCCTGTATAGTTGCCTCAATTATGCAGGTTTGGCTGCATATGGGGCGAGTCCGGTCCGGACCAGAAAATAACTGATCTTGGTTATTTTTCTGTGTGATTTTTCGAAGTTTCCGGGACCCGAAAAATACCAACTTAGGTCCAAAAAATCCACGGAAAAATCGCGAGCGCTTGAAAAGACTCGGTTACGAAAAACGACGCTCGATTTACCTTGAATTAATTACCCAAGATTAATTCTTTCGGTAAATTACTGTAAAAAGACTTTTACAGTCCCGGTAAAAATCCAAATTTTTATCCGGGTTGTTACATTTATGTAGATGCAATAATTGTCCATGATGCAATATTAAAAATCACTTTTAGGACGTGAATTTACTTTTTTTTTGGTTTTCTAGACTTGATTTAGGGTTTTGATTCTGTGGGGTTTTGTTTTGTTTTAACCGAAATTTTTAGTGATGGGGTGAGGATTAGGTGTGGTAGACTATATTAATTTATCTTTTTTTCATTCATTAAACTTATGGCACATGTCATCATGCAATTGGTGTATTGGTTCGGGGGCTAAAATCGTGAGACCATGGCAAAATACTATGTAAAATCATTGATTTAATAATTGGGAGGCCAAAATAAAAGTGAGGGACAAGCTGGGGCGCTAGATAACCTATTAAGCCAAACAATAATAGTAGTATTTATCTAATGTTGCCACGGTAAAAGACTAAAAATCATCTCCACCATAAATCAATCAATACTACTAGGGCTGGAGTTCTATTCTAAATTAGTCTTTGTTTTTTGTTGAATACAAAAAAAAATAGTAAATTAAAACATCACAATCCTTTTTTGTTCTTTTTCTTTTGTGTGTGTTGAGAGATGCAATCTTTCTTGTGAAAACATATCCTGACTAATGGTCTACTCCTTTGAGGTTTATGTTTTATAAGATAATAATAATTAGATGGTAGTATCCCGTAATTACTTTTTTTTTTTATACAATTCAAAATTTTGAACTCTAAAAACAAGTCTTCATTTTTGTAAAACTATTTTCCTGTGTAAATTTTCTTTTCTTGTGTAGTTAAGTGTCCTATTCTCTTACTCTTAGAAGGGAAAACATACCAACAGAAAAAGAATATAATAAATAAGGATATATTGGTCAGTCGAACAATGAAAATAGAAAATGCAGGGGCGATTATCATATTGTCGAATATGGATTGCCTCCCTACTACTAGTACTTGTGATACCCCAGGTACACCTTAGAATATAAAGAAGTACTTACATGACGAGAGCCGGGTGTAGCTTGTCCTTCCGAGACGTTCGTGTAGGTTGGATTGGGTATTTGGGAGAAAGTGGGTACTGTTAATAGTGTTGGTGTGCACATTAGTATGGGCTTAGGCTCGGTAACATGAATTGGTGTTGGATAGAGATGAGATAGTTAGCATAAGCTTGGCCTAGTGCACTCAAATGGGCTCGTAGTGATTCGATGGCACGGTTGGCCTAATTTGGTGCTCCGAGTGCTCGACTTATCTAAATGGTCGATAAATGATGATTAATGATGGAAATGTGGTTATATGGTGTAATAGGTGCTAGATGCACAATTGTTTAAGGGAGTTATCGGTTGGCTCGAGTTGGTGCGAAATAGTGCACAACCGGGGCAATGGTGTGTCCGTCGGTGCACAATTGGGCTCGATGAGGGTAAATACGTAATTGGCCAAACCGACCAATCAGAATGAGATGTGTGGCTGGGGAATAAGCTTCTGGTGGTTTGGGTGTGCAAGCTAGCAGGTTGGTTGCCACAAACCAATTGGATGGAAAATAAGCACGAGGTGGCAATTTAGGTGCAAGTGGCACCTAGTTGTGTGTTGGTGGCAATTGGGGTGGTGACTCACCTACTTGGGCAGGGATTAAGAGGTGAAAACAAGCATCTCTCCCTCACTCTTATCAGCTAAATTCGTGGCTAGGTCCTGGAGAGAAAAGAGAGAGAGAAAGAGAGAAAAGAGGGGAAAGGGGAGAAGTGAGCCTAGGGGTTCTGCTCTCGGCCAGACAGACCCCTGGCCATTAAAATGAGGATTCCGGCCAAAGCACCGGTTGGAATTGAGTGAAACCAAAGCCACAAGTTAGATAACTTCCATAGTGTTACCTGGACACCAATTTTGTGGATTTAGGAGCTGAACTGAGAGAGTTATGCACTCTCAAAGTTCACTGTTCTGCAGCAGACCTGCTGAATGAACCCGAGTTGGTATAGGAGCCATCTCTGGAGCTAGAGAGCTTGAAATTGAGTGTTCTTGGTGGATATGGAAAGCTACAAGGCAGGCCTACAACTTTGAGGTTCTGCCTATAGGTGCGTGTTTAACATCGGTGAAGTTTCTGCTGGTACAATTGTGTGTTTCTTGTTATGGTTGGTTGAGTTATATTTTGATGTATAATTATGTGTGTTACAGGGCAGTATGAACTCTAGATGCCCAAGGTTTTTAAAGGGAACCATTGGTTGGCCTTGATGTGCCTAATGATTGGTTTGATGTGTCTAACGGTTTGGTAGGTTTGGTTGCATACTTGTGTGATGGCAGTGATGCCTAATGGCTTGGTGGATGATTCAATTACCTAATGAGATGGCACCTATGGTGCAATTGAGATGTTGAGATGTTTATGACATGCCTTGGCTTGAGATAAGTCCAATATTCGGGCTATGCATTCCATGCATTCCATTTGCATCATGACATATACATGAGATGGTATTGAGATGGGCTTTGCAGTGCTCCTAGGCTGCTTGGTCGACTGAGATGGTGGTGGTGTTGTGCTTGGCGCCGTGTATGGTTCTGGTAGCTAATCGGTTAAGCCTCGTACGTGGGGTTGTGAGCTATGAAGTAACACCTGTTGGCAAGGCTACCAAACCTGCAGGTAGGCTAGGTACAACCCCACGACAGCTTACCCGTGGGCTGATCACGGTGACTTGAGATGTTGGTTGTTGGATTTGTTCTGCCGCTGGTTGTGTCTTTGCTAATGACTTGTATGTCACCTGCATATTGAGTTTTATACTCAGCCCCCATTTCCTCCCCTTGTCTTACAGGTGCGAGTTTGAGAGTACGGGATGTAGGTCGATGGGTATAGCCGAGTCGGTCTCCTTTAATTACTTTACTGTATTATTTTATATATGGAGATTATATCCTTGTATAGTAAGAAGTAGTGCCCCTCATAGAAATGGTTTATGACATTATTGGATTTGTCTTTATTAATTGGTTTTGATACATTTTATTATCTTTTGTTGGCTTTGCGTTTGTCGGTTGTTGCTTCCTTTTACGCTGCGCATTACTTGGTTGGTAACCCGCCGAGCAGAGGCAACGGGCTTTTGGTTGAGGTGGAGAAAGGCCTATGGGTGCCTTGTGGCACATGGTGGGTGCGCAAGGTACCTGGCCAGTCGCGCTTAGCGGGGGCGTGACAGAATTGGTAGCGGAGCATTATTGTTTGAGAAATGTTTGATGTCATGATTTTTTTGCTTCCAAAAACATGTGATAGTTTTGGTAGTGGAGCATGAGTTTTCTGAAAGTGTGTTATTTCATTTCAAATTTGATGGTTGTGGTAAAGGAACTTTATTTTTGAAAAGGTTAAGTGTCTACATGAGCTGGGTGTAAAAGAAATGCAATCAAGGGATGAAGTTTTACAATTTTGCTAGAGGGGCATAGGTTGTTGAGTCTTTTGGCTAGTACCCATCGATTTAGAGGTTCTCGTGAGAGGCGTTTGTTTTAATTATGTACTATATGTGTGTTATATGTTGTTGTGTTTGACGTTTGGTTGATGTGTAGCCCGGCAAACTCGTGCACAGGTTATGTAGGCTTGGATTAGTTGGGAATAAAGTGCTAAGGAAGTAAGTAGATGGTTTTGTGGATTTAATGGAGTGTATGTGACCGCGGAATAAGATTGATGATGGATCGAGGTAGTTTGAATGGATGTTGAATTGAGGTATAGGAAACGAAGTTTATGAGAGGATGAGTGAGTAAAAAGGGGTAGCAGTGCAGTTTGCAAATCGTAGCTCGGTATTAGTAATGAAACGGTAATAGATAGTGTTGTGAAAGCTAAGGGTGACTAAGTATGAAGGAATAGGATGTTGATTTTGGAGTTTTGGTTTAGAGCTTGTACTAGAGTATAGTTATTGGTTATGTTAGAGTTTTATGTGTTTTTAAGTACTAATGGAGGAAGGATGACGTTAATGAATATTTTGGGTGGTTAGCATTTATTAGAGTGAAGTTGACACCCTAGACTACCTAGAGTTGGTCTTGATTACTTGGAGTTAGATTGTAGAGTGCTAAGCTTTGATGAAGTATGTTGTGGACCTGGGAGTGATTATACAGTATTACATATATTTGAAAGATGATATTAAGTTTAGATGTCAAGTTATTCAGAGAAATAGTATGAAGTCGATGTGTAAGCGGAGTTGCGCTGCGGAAGCATGGTTGGCTTGTTTGAGATGCAATTGGGCCTATAGTTGTCCAATTGGATTGAGTGACGTTCTTGTAGCTTAATTGGTGTAATTATGTGCATAGTGCCAAAGTAGCGCACTTTGTGACCTAGTTGGGGCAATTGGCCTGGTTGACGGATTAAAGTGCCAGTGCACACACCAATGTGCGAATAGCGCATTTTATGGTTCGGTTGGGGGTAAATGGACTTGTTGAATAATTGGCATAGTTGTGAATAGATAGTGCACCGTAGTGGAGTGAATAAGATGTAGAGGCTGTTAGTGATAAGAAAATGCATATATGGGTTGTAGTGGCTCATTGAATGTTGTATCAATTGGAGAAGTTAAGTTGAGACTTGTGTGGTTGCATTTGGAAGGCTAACGGTACATTGCAACTTTTACTACTTTGACAATGTGGCCACAATTTACAACGTTTTTGCAATCATTGTTTTGAAAATGTTTTTCCTGGAATTAAGCAAGTTTGGCATTAGTACCGTTTAGCCTATCCATTTGTGCCGTGGTCAGAAGTAACAGATAGTTGAGAGAATTATAATCTATAAGATTGTGATTGAGATGTGACACGGGCTGGTGTGTGATACGGAATGGTGTGAGAGTAACGAGTGTAAGAGATATGACAATTTGAGGTAAGTGAAATAGATTACAATGAGATGTGACCAAGAGGGGGTATTGGATGTATATTGATGGAATGGACGTGTCATTTGAGGTATGTAAATGAGAAGTTGAGGTTGAAATTGAGAATGAATTTCGAGGTAAACAATCTGGAGATATATTGGATTGAGTTATAGTTGAGTGATCTATTAAAGGTGGAACTTGAAATGAAAAAGGAACAATAGAATAGCAAATGAGATTGTTCGGGAAGATGATTGGAAGTTACAGGAAAGAATTGATATTGCCTTTGAGGTTATAGTGGCTTCTGAATTTCGAGGACGAAATTCCTTGAAGGAGGGGATGATGTGATACCCCAGGTACACCTTAGAATATAGAGAAGTACTTACATGATGAGAGCCGGGTGTAGCTTGTCCTTCCAAGACGTTCGTGTAGGTTGGATGAGGTATTTGGGAGAAAGTGGGTACTATTAATAGTGTTGGTGTGCACATTAGTATGGGCTTAGGCTCGGTAACATGAATCGGTGTTGGATAGAGAAGAGATAGTTAGCATAAGCTTGGCCTAGTGCACTCAAATGGGCTCGTAGTGATTCGATGGCACGGTTGGCCTAATTTGGGGCTCCGAGTGCTCGACTTATCTAAATGGTCGATAAATGATGATTAATGATGGAAATGTGATTATATGGTGTAATAGGTGCAATAGATGCACAATTGTTTAAGGAAGTTATCGGTTGGCTCGAGTTGGTGCGAAATAGTGCACAACCAGGGCAATGGTGTGTCCGTCGGTGCACAATTGGGCTCGATGAGGGTAAATACATAATTGGCCAAACCGACCAATCAGAATGAGATGTGTGGCTCAGGAATAAGCTTCTGGTGGTTTGGGTGTGCAAGCTAGCAGGTTGGTTGCCACAAACCAATTGGATGGAAAATAAGCACGAGGTGGCAATTTAGGTGCAAGTGGCACCTAGTTGTGTGTTGGTGGCAGTTGGGATGGTGACTCACCTACTTGGGCAGGGAGTAAGAGGTGAAAACAAGAACCTCTCCCTCACTCTTATCAGCTAAATTCGTGGCTAGGTCCTGGAGAGAAAAGAGAGAGAGAAAGAGAGAAAAGAGGGGAAAGGGGAGAAGTAAGCCTAGGGGTTCTGCTCTCGGCCAGACAGACCCCTGCCCATTAAAATGAGTATTCCGGCCAAACCACCGGTTGGAATTGAGTGAAACCAAAGCCACAAGTTAGATAACTTCCATAGTGTTAATTGGGCACCGGTGTGGTGGATTTTGGAGCCGAACTGAGAGAGTTATGCACTCTCAAAGTTCACTGTTCTGCAGCAGACTTGCTGCATGAACCCGAGTTGGTATAGGAGCCATCTCTGGAGCTAGAGAGCTTGAAATTGAGTGTTCTTGGTGTCTATGGAAAGCTATGAGGCAGTCCTACAACTTTTATGTTGATGCCCGAGGTCGGTTCTGCCTGTAGGTGCGTGTTTAACCTCGGTGAATGTTCTGCTGGTGCAGGGCAGATTCTACCCGAGTTACTGTAAGGGTGATTTGTGTGATTCAACTGTGTGTTTCATGTTATGGTTGGTTGAGTTATATTTTGATGTATAATTATGTGTTTTATAGGGCAGTATGAACTCTAGATGCCCAAGGGTTTTAAAGGAAACCATTGGTTGGCGTTGATGTGCCTAATGATTGGCTTGATGTGTCTAACGGTTTGGTAAGTTTGGTTGCATACTTGTGTGATGGCATTGATGCCTATTGGCTTGGTGGATGATTCAACTACCTAATGAGATGGAACCTATGGTGCAATTGAGATGTTGAGAAGTTTATGATATGCCTTGGCTTGAGATGAGTCTAATATTCGGGCTATGCATTCCATGCATTCCATTTGCATCATGACATATACATGAGATGGTATTGAGATGGGCCTTGCAGTGCTCCTAGGCTACTTGGTCGACTGAGATGGTGGTGGTGTTGTGCTTGGTGCCGTGTATGGTTCTGGTAGCCAATCGGTTAAGCCTCGTACGTGGGGCTGTGAGCTAAGAAGTAACACCTGTTGGCAAGGCTACCAAACCTGCAGGTAGGCTAGGTACAACCCCACGACAGCTTACACGTGGGCTGATCACGGTGACTTGAGATGTTGGTTGTTGGATATGTTCTGCCGCTGGTTGTGTCTTTGCTAATGCCTTGTATGTCACCTGCTTATTGAGTCTTATACTCACCCCCCATTTCCTCCCCTTGTCTTACAGGTGCGAGTTTGAAAGTACGGGAAGTAGGTCAATGGGTATAGCCGAGTCGGTCTCCTTTAATTACTTTACTGTACTATTTTATATATGGAGATTATGTCCTTGTATAGTAAGAAGTAGTGCCCCTCATAGCAATGGTTTATGACATTATTGGATTTGTCTTTATTAATTGGTTTTGATACATTTTATTGTCTTTTGTTGGCTTTGCGTTTGTCGGTTGTTGCTTCCTTTTACGCTGCGCATTACTTGGTTGGTAACCCGCCGAGCCGAGGCAACGGGCTTTTGGTTGAGGTGGAGAAAGGCCTTTGGGTGCCTTGTGGCACATGGTGGGTGCGCAAGGTACCTGGCCGGTCGCGCTTAGCGGGGGCGTGACAGAATTGGTAGCGGAGCATGATTGTTTAAGAAATGTTTGATGTCATGATTTTTTTTGCTTCCAAAAACATGTGATAGTTTTGGTAGTGGTGCATGAGTTTTCTGAAAGTGTGTTATTTCATTTCAAATTTGATGGTTGTGGTAAAGGAACTTTATTTTTGAAAAGGTTAAGTGTCTACATGAGCTGGGTGTAAAAGAAATGCAATCAAGGGATGAAGTTTTACAATTTTGCTAGAGGGGCATAGGTTGTTGAGTCTTTTGGCTAGTACCCATCGATTTAGAGGTTCTCGTGAGAGGCGTTTGTTTTAATTATGTACTATATGTGTGTTATATGTTGTTGTGTTTGACGTTTGGTTGATGTGTAGCCCGGCAAACTCGTGCACAGGTTATGTAGGCTTGGATTAGTTGGGAATAAAGTGCTAAGGAAGTAAGTAGAGGGTTTTGTGGATTTAATGGAGTGTATGTGACCGCGGAATAAGATTGATGATGGATCGAGGTAGTTTGAACGGATGTTGAATTGAGGTATAGGAAACGAAGTTTATGAGAGGATGAGTGAGTAAAAAGGTGTAGCAGTGCAGTTTGCAAATCGTAGCTCGGTATTAGTAATGAAACGGTAATAGATAGTGTTGTGAAAGCTAAGGGTGACTAAGTATGAAGGAATAGGATGTTGATTTTGGAGTTTTGGTTTAGAGCTTGTACTAGAGTATAGTGAATGGTTATGTTAGAGTTTTATGTGTTTTTAAGTACTAATGGAGGAAGGATGACGTTAATGAATATTTTGGGTAGTTAGCATTTATTAGAGTGAAGTTGACACCCTAGACTACCTAGAGTTGGTCTTGATTACTTGGAGTTAGATTATAGAGTGCTAAGCTATGAAGAAGTATGTTGTGGACCTGGGAGTGATTATAGAGTATTACATACATTTGGAAGATAACAGATAGTTGAGAGAATTATAATCTATAAGATTGTGATTGAGATGTGACACGGGCTGGTGTGTGATACGGAATGGTGTGAGAGTAACGAGTGTAAGAGATATGACAATTTGAGGTAAGTGAAATAGATTACAATGAGATGTGACCAAGAGGGGGTATTGGATGTATATTGATGGAATGGACGTGTCATTTGAGGTATGTAAATGAGAAGTTGAGGTTGAAATTGAGAATGAATTTCGAGGTAAACAATCTGGAGATATATTGGATTGAGTTATAGTTGAGTGATCTATTAAAGGTGGAACTTGAAATGAAAAACGAACAATAGAATAGCGAATGAGATTGTTCGGGAAGATGATTGGAAGTTACAGGAAAGAATTGATATTGCCTTTGAGGTTACGTGGGGCTGTGAGCTAAGAAGTAACACCTGTTGGCAAGGCTACCAAACCTGCAGGTAGGCTAGGTACAACGCCACGACAGCT
Source organism: Turnera subulata (assembly GCA_028386065.3). NCBI lineage: Eukaryota > Viridiplantae > Streptophyta > Magnoliopsida > Malpighiales > Passifloraceae > Turnera > Turnera subulata. Next base: position 17,278 of record JAKUCV010002297.1, read on the forward strand.
TACCCGTAGGCTAATCACGGTGACTTGAGATGTTGGTTGTTGGATATGTTCTGCCGCTGGTTGTGTCTTTGCTAATGCCTTGTATGTCACCTGCTTATTGAGTTTTATACTCACCCCCCATTTCCTCCCCTTGTCTTACAGGTGCGAGTTTGAAAGTACGGGAAGTAGGTCGATGGGTATAGCCGAGTCGGTCTCCTTTAATTACTTTACTGTATTATTTTATATATGGAGATTATGTCCTTGTATAGTAAGAAGTAGTGCCCCTCATAGCAATGGTTTATGACATTATTGGATTTGTCTTTATTAATTGGTTTTGATACATTTTATTATCTTTTGTTGGCTTTGCGTTTGTCGGTTGTTGCTTCCTTTTACGCTGCACATTACTTGGTTGGTAACCCGCCGAGCAGAGGCAACGGGCTTTTGGTTGAGGTGGAGAAAGGCCTTTGGGTGCCTTGTGGCACATGGTGGGTGCGCATGGTACCTGGCCGGTCGCGCTTAGCGGGGGCGTGACAGCACTAGTCTAATACTAGTATTCTCATTTTGCATCGGGAAGGTACCTTCACTCTAGTCTAGGCCTTCACCCTAGGTCGGCTATTGGTTGCAGCAAAGCATGAGATAATTCAGTTCAGGCACGCTACTGGATGGCTGCAACAACAAGTAAAGTTGCACTCAACTCCCTTTGTTAGCTGATGTGCAGAGGAATCGTCATGCAATCATCTAAGCTTTTTGGAGCAAGGAATGACAAAGTATCATTGTAGAAAGTAACTGTTTGCAGGCAATCACAGAAATGACACTGGATAGAGCTTGGCAGTGGCGGATCCGGGGCCGGGGGGGGGGGGGGGGGGGGGGGGGGGGGGGGGGGGGGGGGGGGGGGGGGGGGGGGGGCGGCAAGAGGGGACCTAAACACCCCCTAGGATTTCGATATATTTATTTATGGTAATAAAATCAACGTAGCTACGGGTGTAGTTCAGTGGATCTTCGCGGTTGTTGTGTCCTTCTGGACAAGGGTTCGATTTACAGCTCGTCTATTTTGGCGTTTTTTTCCAATTATCCCCCACAAAGTGTGTAATTGGCCCTCCATAAAAATTATTCTTTTCCAATTACCCCCACAAAGTATATAATTGGCCCTCTATAAAAATTAAATAGATAAATTTGGCTCCCCTGGAAAAGAATTTCTGGATCCGCCCCTGGTGCTTGGAGCCTTGCCCCTCCGTGTCTTGACATTGGTGTTTTCTCAAATATATATGTTTACGTTTTGTAGGTTGATGCACAGCCACAGAGTTGCTCATTGGGTGGCTAATGCCGTTATAAGGAACTGCTTAGGCCCATGCTAGCTATCTTCACCTCCTCGGGATCTTATGCATCTTTTATTACTCAGATGTAAATAATTAATGTTTTTTAGATAGTTCACATTTATTTTATTTTGTTTCTCCCATACTCTTCACTACTCAAAATAATTTATTAAAGAAATTTTTTTTTATTTTTTTTTCTCTCAACAAATATCATGGTGCCAATGTCCTTATCGATTTACATTTTCGTAAAACATGACAGATGATGCAAACACAATCCGCTAAAATGAGGCTTCTACTTTGAAAAATTAAAAAGTCTCTTTTCTTTATTTTTTAAAAATAAATTAATATTTATTTGTAACCCTTTAACTTTCTAAAATTAAAATTCCATTCACACAAATTTCCTCACCTCATTATATGTCCAATTTAGATTACAAAAAGCATCAATCCTATTCTTCTCTGATTTCTCTCTAAACCTTAACATAGGTTAGAGTGTTAGGGTTTAAAGTTTAGGATTCAAGGTTAAGAGTTTAAGATTTTAAATATAGGATTTATGGTTTAATCTATATACTATGTAAAAGCACGAACTCTAGAAAAGCTGGCAAATTGACCGAGTTAACCTTTATTTATTCATTAATAACATAATTACCCTTTATTTATGAATTATTATTATTGATTTTAAAAAACAAAAGAAATAGAAGTCCGAACTGGTTTTGTCGAATCTCTTAAAAAATTTGTATGTGGAGATAATTTCATGCATTAATAAATAACACTATAGCCACTCCTTTAGTTTCTTTATTTATTGAAGAGAGATATTCTCTAAATAAAACACTAATAAATCAGTTTTTTTTCTGTCATGCCGATTTTGTTAAAAACTCTACATCTAGAATTTTGAGTAACTACAATTCCATATTGATTGGGTTTTTTATTTTTTTATTTTTTATTGCAGGTAAGTACTAACTGATATTCAATTTTAATGAATTATTATTATTATTATTATTGATTTTTTTAAAAAAATATAGAAGTTGATAATACTACAACACTATCCAGTAATATACCTACCGCGTTAAACATACGAGATGCCATTAATTAATGATGGAATTTTATTGAAGAACAACAATTCCAATAAAGGTTTCCATTAGATACACACTGTCTGTTTATTATTCAGTTGATTGTAGGAAACAAATAATTTGTAGGAAAAAAATAATGTAAATAATGGTCCCTTAAGTACTTTGATTGATTCATAATCCTATAAAAAACCTGTGGAGTGGCCGTATATAAAAAGAATTTCATCTACAGCTTTTATCCTTCTTAATAAACCATACTCTGAAATTTTAACAAAACTCCTGCTATTTGCTTCTGGAAAAAAATCAGAATATATATCTTTTTTTGTTACAATGAGAGCCTTTTTTTTTTTAATGAAAGGGTTGGTAGACTCATATTATTAAACTTCTTGAAAAGAGTACATACAAATACAGCAATACATGAGATAAAAGAGATATAAAACTTCTAAAGGGGGGTGGGGGTGAATTAGCCTTGCTATTTAAAACCTAATTTGGCGTCTCAAATGCCAGACTATTTTTCTCTCTGAGATTGTGTTTATGATCACTAATAAACACACTAATCAAAATGCAATGAGGAAGGGTTAGAGAAAATATGACACAGGATTTATAGTGGTTCGCCACACAGGACTACCTCCACTACTCAAGGATCCCCCCTTGAAATTTCTAACAAACTCTTATTATGGTTTTTCACGGGTTCAACCACTAACCTAAAATACAAGTTTTTCCCTTGGGCTCAACTCAAACCTTACACACTCATCACAAAACTTTCCTTAGCTTTGTCTTACAGAAATCCCTTTGATACAGAAGCTATATCTAAGTACAACAACTTTTCCCTTCAAATATTGTCTCACAATGAACTAAGAAAAGTGTTTATCTCTCTCTCTTTTGCTTGACTTTTGAGAACTGCAAGTGCACTAACTTTGCTTGAATTCAGAATCTCGGTTTAGCAGCTCTAAGGTTCTCATTGAATCAGCATCTCATTATATAGCAAGTTGGATGGTGGCAATTTCAAAAGATCCGTTACAAGCCCCTTTCCTTCCAGCTGGTTTGTCTTCCGAGGTGCTAGAGTGCCAACGTTCACTTTGCCTGTTGTCCCTTTCACTTTGGCACAAGATCCAATGGTCAGCAGCTTTTTGTCATTGATGTCATTGTTTAGCATAGTCCTAGGTTGGTCCTAGGAAGTTTGAATTCAGCTGACATTTGATTTGTTAAGGTAGCCTTTTCATTGATTCAGATTCCACAAATGGTGGTGTACTAGGTTCCTTTGACCAATCCCCATAGGGATTAAACAAATCAAGTCACATGGATGTCTTTTGGTAAAAGCGACATCTCATGTGCACTAACACACTCTCCAATCCCACTCACTTCTTCTTCCAAGGAGTTGATCACGGATTGGGCACTTGTGTGAGCTGCAAATCATGGTTAAAAGCACAAGATGCTATACATAGATTTGTATAGGTTTATCATAATCAAAGCCTAGTTAGTGCATTTAATCATATAATAATAATTAGCATATTAAATTATATTTAAAGACATATTATAATATTATAATCAATGTCACAATTTAATCCATGCCTTATGTTAATAATCATACTTAATTAGGCCTAAGCAACTTCTTAATCATCAACCGATTCACATTCTCCCTCTTTTTGATGATGACAAACCTTAAACAATGTGGAGATGCGAATTTTGTGTATTCTAAGCTCCCCCTCAACATATGCTCCCCCTAACTAAAATATTTATCCAATTTGTGTGTCATTCAAATGGTTAGAGCATAAGGAGCAGAAGAAAAAATTTAAGACATCAATTTTGTAAGCCACAATGTATTAAATGAAATAAAATGAACATGTCGAAAAAAACACAATTCCAAATGTCCCCGTGATCTCCCATAGTTCTCTCCCCTTTTTGGCATCACAAAAAGCACAACAAAGGTAGAACTAGACACTATGGCACCGAAGATGCCAGAACTAAAACAACAGCAACAGACAATAGACAGAACCAGTCAAGAACCAAGTAGACAACAACAGAAAGACAAATTGGCACCGAAGATGCCACAACAACTAGCAAAGTACATAAAACAGATACACAAGCAGAAATAAAACATACATGATCATAATTGAGCATCAGATTTGGATGGCCATGTGGAAGTCAAACACTAGCAGATTTCTGGCCGTATGAGGAATCAGTGGACTCAACATCATTACTACCGTCATCATCCTCATCTCCTTCATTTGTTGTCTCAACCTCATTCTCGGCAACCAACAGATCCAGTTGAGCTTTTCCCATCTCCATAATTTTCTTCATCATACCTTTAAGCTCATACAGCTCTTCCTTCACATCCTTTATCTCCTCAGTCAAAGCCACAATACGGGCATCCTTAGAAGTGCTCGGCTGGACCACATAAAACACCCCATGTTTGTTTCTTTTGAGCCGCATTTTGCTAAGAGTAGCAGTGCAGATGGAGTCACCAAGTACTGAATGATGCGCTTTGGTGGGAATCACACCAAAGTGACGAGCAATCTGTTAGTGTAATGCCCAAAAGCCAATCATTGGATGATTAAGTCATGTATATTTGATTAAGGTTTTATTCCAATAAATATGTTTATATGAGATAAACGCTTGCACATATTTATAACCTAAGGATATTTTATATTCTTGAAATGTCCCTAGTCGGTTATTATTATGGATGGGTTGTAAAAATAAATTAAGACTAGCGTATGTTGAAAACTATATGAGATATGAGTTCTACATACGGGTACAAGTTAGAGTACTTGTGGACTGGACTGACCCGACATAAGAATACTGCAAGGACTCATGTTGTCATTAGTGATTCTTATATATACTATCCTTAGACCTGAGATCATCAAGGTTTCCAACACATGAGTCATATACTTTGATATTACTCTTGGTTATTCGTAACTGAGTAGACCTAAGAGTAATCATTGGGTATATGATATAATGTATAGTTTTGTATGATCAAGATGGAATTCATCCAACCCGTATAAACGGGAATATTATCAGTTGGGCCCCTTGATAGAGTTGAACTATAAATACATGGCTATGCTCGGATTAAATGATATGGAGATATCATTTGTATCTGTTTTACGCAGTTAACTCGGGGATCAAGAAACCTTAGATTAAACATATACGAGAATGACATATTCCATGTCTCGTGTTTGATCTTGATGATGGGACGAAAGGATAATGACATTTTTCCGTGGCATAATGAATCAATACTGATCTTGTCGTTTGGGTAGCAATGATGTGTTGCTAGACACCGCTCATTGTTTATAATTGTGAATGAGAGTTTACAATTATTGCCAAACGTCACAAGTGCCTACAGGGTCACACACGTAGAACAGTTGATTCGAGCTAGTGGTTGGATCTTGGTTGGACCATGGTTCGACCAGGGAATTGAGCTAGTGGGTGGACCATGGTTGGACTGGGTCACTTTATGCTGATTTGGTTCACTAATTATCCGAGTTATTGAACTAGAATTAGTGTCATATGATGTGTAATCCTATATATGATGATATATATAATTAATGCTTAGTGGAGCATTAAGTCATAGTGCAAACATAATCATGAAGGATAAGACATGATTATGTTGGCCAACGACTTAATAAACTATGCATTTCAAGTGTGTATAAATAAGGTGAAGGTTTGATCAGATTTTCATGCCAAGCAAGGCTTAACACACTCTTCACACTTGAGAAAAACACATCAAACACTCTCTAGTTTCTAGCTCTCGGAAATTCTGCAGCTAGCACTGCGGCTCGGGAGTGCTCGGGTTAGTGATCGTGTGACGGTTGCTAGCAGTCATCAACGGTTCGTGTAGATACCGTAGAGGAGTCGGATTTCTGTTCGGTTCTTGCTGATTCGACTCTACTGTTGAGCGAAAGAACTCAACCAAACAAGGTACGAATTTCATGTTATTCGGTTTACTCCGTTTCACATGGATCCTCCATTAGTTCCGGGTTTTTCCGCTGCACATATTGTCTATTTGTTTACATGCCCGGTAACTTACAGTGGTAGCGGAGCCTCTTGTGAAACACTAAACTAAATAAGTTGCTTATATGGTTGATATGCTATATGTGATGTGGCTTGATCATGATTGTATAAGTGACAGAACTTGATCAAAGTTTATAATGCTTTTGTTGATTGTATATTTAAACTAGATGATTTTGATTTTGATGTATGCGATATGTTGAAGTCGGTTCAAAGGTGTTTGACACCAAGAACTTGATTGGTATATGATATCAATCAAGGTGAGTTTTGGCAGAACTATTGTCGATTGTCGGTTTTCATATAGAACGATTGTTGATTGATCGTTCTCGATTGTCGGTTTTCATATAGAACGATTGTCGTTCTAGGACAACAAATGCGAAAACATCGATGTCTGTATGTTAAACATCGATGTTCTCTTTGGCCGATTGTCGGCCGAGAGGTCAAAACATCGATGTTCTGACATTCTGCCAACTCAAACATCGATGTTCAAGTTGAAACATCGATGTTGGGAGGATTCTGCCAATTTGGCCAAATGCCTCAAACATCGATGTTACAGTTGAAACATCGATGTTGGGAGGATTTTGCCAGTTTGACCGAATGCCTCAAACATCGATGTTACCTCTGCGTAGCGGCTTATACTGCTGATGTGTTCACATGATCTTAATATTAGAACAATATGTTGATTGCTTGTTAACATGTTTATCCTTTTATAATCATGTCACATAGCTTGTTATTGATTATAAATAATGCAAAGTTATTGTATATGCGATATATGATCACATGCAAGTTATGGAAACAATTGTTGATGTAAATATTAAGTTCCTACGTGTTGCCTTCCATTGATAAGCACTCATCTATGTTTAGATCAACACTTGGTAGGCTTTGCCAAAGCAAGGTGCCAATGTTTATCCTAACAAGGTGCCAATGTTTATCCTAGCAAGGTGCGATGGAATAATTGTAATATTCAAATTGCTTGTCATGGGTTGAACTTAACTAAGTCATCTGAATAGGATTGGGGACTTAGAGGCAAAGAGTTGAGATAAGTCTATAAGATAGATAAGAACAATAGTTGTTCACTCAACTATCCAAGAGTTACATGAGTTGTAATTGACAAAGAGTTGTCTACCTAAATAACTATTGTTGGAACTAATGTCTCCTTGCTTCTTATAGGTTTTGATATTGACAATGTAACGCCCCGAATTTTCGTAATTTGATTTTTCTCGTAATTTTCGGAATTTTTATTCCAATTTTACCCTTGAGGAATTTCTGAATTTTTGAGCAAGGAAATAAATTATTTTTACCTTGGTTATATGGAATTTAGTTGATGGTATGACGGGTTCGGTTTTCGTTGGAGTTTAATCGGGTTTCGGGGTTGAGAATTAAGTTTTGAAGTAGTTTCCCCGA
>JAKUCV010002298.1:0-27922 GCA_028386065.3 Turnera subulata
AATCATACAATTCATAAGCATGCTTTCAAACATAAAGTTGTGTTTTTAGTCCAAAACATCGATGTTCTGAAAGCAAACATCGATGTTCTGTTTTTCAAGTTTTTCAAAATATTGGCAGTAGCTCTAAAACATCGATGTTGGATTATAAAACATCGATGTTCTTGTGACCGTTGGTCAAAACATCGATGTTTACAATCCAGCATCGATGTTCATGAAAACTTGTCTTTGAAATAAAATTTTGCCGAAGCCAAAAAACATCGATGTTGGCCAATCAAACATCGATGTTTCACAAAACATCGATGTTTCATTTTCCAACATCGATGTTCTTGCATAAGCCTTTTTCATGATATTTTGTCGAAGCAAAATAACATCGATGTTTTTGAAAGCAACATCGATGTTCTATGGTGGTCAGTTTCAAAGGAATTTTGTCGAACCAAAATAACATCGATGTTTGGATTTAGAACATCGATGTTTTAGTTACCGTTAGCCCAAAATTCAAATTTTATGGGCAAAACATCGATGTTCTACTTTAAAACATCGATGTTTAGGCATTGTTCAGACAACTTTTCAGCACCCACTAAGCTTTGTTTAAAGGTGTTTTTCTTGGGTGGATTTCAAACGGCTCCACGACTTTTCAGAGCTATATATTGAGCATTTTTAGCTGTGTTTATTAACCAATCAACTCTCCATTCATTCATCATTCATTGCAAAACATTCAATCAAGTTTAAGAGCCAATTCCTTTAAGATTATTGAGAGTTGCCTTATTAGTACTTAATTGTAACTCATACCTACTCTTGAGAGAGCTTTTGTTTGAGTAATCTTTATAGTGTTGTTCATACACTGAAATGGAGGTTTGTTCCCTTGTAGCTACTCATAGAAAGAGTGATTTTCTTTCCTTGAGAGAAGTCTTGAAGTGAGGTATCTTCAAGCAAGTGTGTAGGATTCTTGTGATTAGAATTCCTAGGCTGTAAACGGTTTGTTAAGCACCCGGAAGCTTAACGGTAGATAATGAACTCTTCAAGTGTATCTTGAAGGACTGGATTAGCCATAAATTAGTTGTGTGTGAACCAGTATAAAAATTTCTTGTGTCCTTCTATTTTTCAATTCCGCACTTCATTTCCTGCAAAGTTTTTAATTTTCGGTCATAAGCTATTCACCCCCCCTCTAGCTTAAGTCTATTGTTTCTAACAGGGTATGCAACTGGTTGGGGGCCAAGAGACTGCCGCTAGGGAATAGGTTGACCTACTCACATGTGATAATGGATATCGCGTGAGGTCCGCGGCCAGTTAATCCCCATCACTGCTGAGCATTGAGAAACGGGTCACTTAAAGAAAGTATGTGGTGGATTTGGCTTCCCTCGCCCTCTTACGGTAAAGGCATCACATAAATCATCATGAATGTCGGGCACTTATGATGACAAATAAAAAAGGCACCCAAAGCTCAATGATTGCACAAGGTTTCTTGAACCCACTACTTTCCTAGTGGAGTTGCCAATTGTGAGAACCCGACCCAAAATCACGTGGGCCTTCTCCCTATTCCTTTCACCTTCTTCTGCGGGTCAATCCCATATCATTGGAGTCGCCACCCAAGTTTTATTAAGGGCAAAACTTGGGAAAAACCTTCATATGACTCCTTAGGCAACCGGTCATAGCGAACCAAAGATATGGGATCGGGGGTTCGTCACGGATGGGAAGGTGTTAGGCACCCATCCGTGGTGGGTCGAAATCTTGTGCAATTAAAGAGCATAAGTGTGCTGTGCGTGTGCATGTGTGGAAACAAATCACATAGAAATAAAATTGAATCAGAGGGGAAGGAGAAGAAGGTTCGGAATAAAAAGGAAAAATAAAAATATTTGGGCTTGAGTCTCCACCACTAGAGATCACCTACGTCCCCGGCGACCGGGTTCAAAGCCCACGTAGTTCTTATTATGGCATCTCAACAATCATATCAACAAAAGCATCGTTATCATCATCATGTCATAACAGTAGTAAATTAATAAAATCAGAACGAGTTACCTCGTGTAGCCCTCCTCTTGCTCCTATGCGTCTACCAGTCCCGCAATAGAATCTGGGCAGAACTTCAAAAGAGGATTCAGGGCAGGAGGTCCAATAGGTGTCTAGCCTGAACAGTAAAGTTGTAGAACTACTTCTTAGCTTTCCAGAGACACCAAGATCGCAGCAAACCGACGTCTACAACACTAGATATGGCTGAAATACTGAGACTGTATGCACTGGACTCCTCTCCTCGGGTTTAGCACTTCTTCTCCATCGATTTGCTTGAATCCGCCTCCTTCCTCTTCTTCTCTTGATCTGCTACTGCTACTGGCTCCTTTCTTGATGCTTCCCACGGTATTCCACCAGAGTTTCTGCCTAAGAATGTGTTTCTAGGCATGGAGAAGTAGAGTTTCTCCAAGCACTTCAAAGCTTATGGCTGTGTATGTGAGGAATGTTGTGTGTGTCCTTTGAAATGTGTGTTAGAGGTTCTATTTATAGTGCTCTGGGAAGCCTAGGGGCGTGGACCTGCTTAATGGTGAAGATTATGCCCGAAAATCTGGTCCAAAACTGCGTAGGATCGAAAAAGAAACAAAATCGGAGATTTTCAGGGATTCTGGACAGGAATGACCGCCACAGCCGGCGGTCATCCACCACATGTCCGCCATGACCGGCGGTCATGTGAGGATTCCCACCGGTAGCCGGCGGTCGTCGCGAGATGTCCGCCGGTCGTCCCGCGTATCACCCGTTCTTTTCTTTTCCGAGTCCTCGATTCCCCTAATTAAGGCCTGATTCGATCCTACCGCGTAATCAACCCCCAATCAAACCAGAATCACTCAATTACTCAATTGGCACTCCCCTAAATCATTCCATAATCGATTGATTATACATTAACACCTATTTAAGCCCAAAATCATGCCAAAAACACCAAATCTACTTAAATGATAATCAACTCTGATTTTCCACGAAAATCAGAGCTAAAAGTGACCTGCAAGAAATGTGTTAATGGGCTGGACAAACTCTGGAGAATTAATTTGGACCCTCAAACTCTTTCCTAACCCAACAATAAATCATCTCAATATTATCAGGTCAAAAACAACTAAAAGAGCCCATGCAAATGTATCTCAATAAATAAACGATATCGTATATGTTATCCTAAGGTTAAATTATCACATTAATCCTAGGATTTAAGTGCATAAAGGTTTATATCATCAAAATACATCAACTATACTAAATTAAAATTCATATTATGCTTGAACTTCGGACTAAATCATCACATTGATCCTAAGTATACACATGTACGAAGTCCAATTTAGTAAAATTTTCGTGGGTTAAATTTGGGTGTTCTCACAAAGCCATCCCAAAATGTAATCATGGTCAATGTGGATGTGAACTGGGGAAGTTTAAAGGAGCAGGCTGGTATAGGAATTGTTTGCAGAGACAGTCAAGGCAAGCTGATAGATGGTGTGGCTCTTGTAAAGAAGAGCATGTCCTCTTTTGCAGCTTAGGCAAAATCGGTTCGGGAGGCGGTTTTTTTGCTAAGGCAAGGGACTTCACACATGTGGAGATCGAAACCGACTCCAAACTGGTTGCAGTGGCAATCAACAATTTAGGTCAGCCGCAAGTTTTTGAATGTCAGTCATTGAGGATATTCAGTCTATGTCATTGCACTTGAATTTTGTCTCTTTTAGATTTGTTCCTAATTCAACCAATAGGGTTGCTGACTAGATTGCTAAAGCAGTGAAGAAGAATCAGTGTCCTCCTCACTGGCTTAATGCCCCACCCTCACAGTTGAGGGATATTTTGTACGTGGATTGCATGTTTGGTTGATTCGACTCTCTGATATTAGCAGCAGTTACCCACTTACCTTGTCCGTGCTCGTACTTCTCTCACGTTCCACTATTATTACCGCCTTGGGCTGTTCCCGGGCTGGGCTTTAGTCCTCATTTGTGGCTTATTTATCCACTCCCTTAGGCCTTATTCCTTATTTATAAGCAATTTCTTGCGAAGAACATTAATCTTCTACGATCGAGAAAAGTTGTAATTTGGAGGAACTAACGACAGAATAAGAATTATTTCGTTCTGGTGTAAAAAATTAGGAATTATGTTGAGCAATGGAAGATATATAACGAAAAAGAAGACAATGAACATTAAAAAAAAAAAAATCAGTTGGAAAAAAGAGAGAAAAGAATATTTAAGTCTCTTTTCACTCTAGCTATTTCTCTCCAATGGCTGTGTTTTTTCTATCTTGACTATATTATAGAAGTCTATGTAAGAGTTGCTTACTGTTTAATTAGTTTGGATTACAATAATCATGTTTTTCCATCCGATCGAACCATACACATAATGTCAAGTTTTCAATTGTTAATAAAAAAAAAAAGTATGGATAGGCAGTAATCCATCCGTGTATGAAGATACATCTGGGCACGTAGTACATGACATAGACGATAAAAAAAAGGGAAAAAAAAACAGATTAATTTGGGTTAATTCGAGTTTTACAGATTAGAGAGAAGAAGAAGAGGAAGAGGAACGCATTGCAGCGTCGACCCAGCCTCTGCAAGGAATATGTTGCCGGAAACATACTGTGAAGAGTCATGGATGAGATACCGGGCAAGGGATGTCAAGCCGAGATCGATGGCACCGAAGGTTCCTAGAGGCATAGTGCTCTCAATCTTGGCAAACCAATCCTTCTTCCAAAGATCCTGTGTAATCTTAGACTTGAAGAGTCCAGGTGCTATTGCATTCACTCTGATGTTGAACACTCCCAGTTCCATGGCCATAACCTTGGTCATGGTATTGATCCCGGACTTGGATGCAGCGTAGGCCAACGCACCAGGGAGGTGCCCATGATTGAGGCCATCAAGGGAACTGAAGTTGATCACCGACCCTCCTCGTTTGGCCCCATGCATGTGGATGCAGACATGTTTGGCCACCAACCATGACCCTCTCAAGTTTGTCCACATAACTTGGTTCCACTCTTCTTCGGGTAACTCCAACGGATTCTTCACGGTCCATGCAGAATCAAGACATAACAAAGAAAGGTCAAGCTGCACAGCCACCGCACGGGGCTGGGCGGCTGAAGGGTCGTTCGCGGCCGCTTGCTGGTTTATTTCGTCCCAGAGAGACTTAAGGCGGTCGCTGCGCCTGGCGGCAGCCACTATCCGACATCCGGCCTGGGCAAGGTCGAGACAAAACTCATGGCCTAGGCCAGACGAGCCGCCAGTGATGAGGACCAGCCAAACAAATCCATAGCACAATCCATCCCGAATTATATTATGAATTGTTTTTATATCCCCAACTCGATTGTGGAGGATATGGAGATCTTGATTCGGAAATTCTGGTGGGGTTACAAAGATGGGAATCACAAGATCCACTGGTTGACTTGGGAGAAACTATGCAAGAAGAAATCAAATGGAGGTTTGTGAACTTAAAATAATTGATTACAGCTTTAGAATAAGGATTTGTGACATGTATCTATAGCTTAACATACAGGTCACAAATCCACAAATTAAGCAAAGTTAAACAAAGTCAACTTATTGAGGTATCCCAAGCGTAGCACTGCCACAGATTTCAAAATGATTGATCCTGGCCAATTAGTTGACATGGAAGAAGATGCTCCTAATCATAAAATATTAAATGCAGCGAAGATGATGGAGGTTCTACACCTACACCTACACCACATGCTAATTAAGAGGATGAAGATTCCCTCCCCATGTCCCCCTCCTTCCTTTTGCAACCCATGTCCCCCGGTCTTCCGGGCGGCAACCCACAAGTTCAAACCACCTACAACCGCCACTGCCTGAACGCGGCTCCGCACCACTTCACTTCTCTAAGTGGAGTAGGAAGGCTGTACAGGATGTTGTCGACAACAACCTGGTGTTCAGTCTCTACGTAGAGTGCATCCCTCACCGTTGGTTACCCACCGATTTACATCTCATGATGTCTAAGTTCGGGGACGTTATGGACGTGTTTATACCTAGGAAATTGTCAAGGGCCGGAAAGCGCTTCGCTTTCGTTCGTTTTAAGAGTAATATCGACGCCCATACCCTCATCCGCAACATCAATTCGATGTCTGTGGATGGAAATCCTCTTGCTGCCTCCCTAGCTGAGAACCGTTCTGCTACAGCCAAGTCTGGTGCCCATGCTTCAAGTCCGTCCAGAACCCGTGAGAATAGGCCCTGCTTCCATGTTGGGGTCACTAACTCTAGGTCGTTTGCAGAGGCAGTTCAATCACAGGAGATCAAAGCCCATTAAGCTAATACTCTCACGCAATATAGTGTCGATCAGGTTTACATCCCAAAGGATCCATCACTAGATTGGCTTCATCAAAGTGCACTTGGCGTCCTCAAGAACCCTATCCCCTTCAATAGCCTGCACGTTTTGTTTCAGTCTAACGTTGAACTAGATGTCAAGGTTATTCCCAGTGGCGGCGTGTCTTTTCTGTTCAAATTCGAATCTATTGACGCCATGAACGTGCTGATAAGTAATATGCCTGAGGCTGTTGGATGTTTATTTAGTGAGTTTAGACCTTGGAAGGCTGGGGATGCTGCAGCCAATCGTCTTTGTTGGATTCTGATCAGAGGTACCCCACCGTGTGCTTGGAATATGGATTTTTTCAAGGTGATAACTGCTAAGGTCGGCACTCTAGTTGATTAGAGCCCGGGCACAAAGAATAGAAACAGGTTGGATGTTGCTGAAGTCTTGATGCTCACAAGAAATTTCGGGAGTATCAACTGTGTTTTATCGGTTAATATTGGGGAAAGTCATCACGAGATTGGTTTAATGGAGACCCAGCACGACCTATTAGATTGGGAATGGTCCTCTCTATTGCCGCCGGCTGCCGCTCGCGATCCTGTTCTTGGAGCTGATGCCCACGCCCCTCGTAAATCGACTTTGCACCCCTACCCATCTCCCCTCACTAGACAACCTACTTTTTCGGGCCAAACAAACCAGTCAACCAACCAATCCCACCAAGGGGTCGCTCCTATGTCCGAGGATCCCTTTAACCTACGCCCAATCATCAACGACCTCACCTCTGACACAACGTTGTCTCCACTCTCACCCCATGCTTTCTCCCCAAAGGTGATTCCGTCTGAGTTGTCTGACCTTGGGTCCACTAGCGCAAACATAGTGCCTAGCACCAATGGTATTTCAAATTCCCATGAGTTCCCCACTATCTCCACTAAACCCCGGTCCATTCCATATATATCTAGCCCATCAGTGAACCCACTAAAACCCCACCTATACCTGGACGGGCATTCCTCCCCTCAACCCACAATAGTGAGCCCGTGCTATTTACCACTAGTCCCTTACCCTAGCTCACCATCCATAGATTCATCCTTCCAAAGCCCAATCCCATTTAAACAAAAACAATAGAGTTCAGTTCACCTTCGAATACAACACGAAGTCTAAATTCCTTTTGGAGTGATCCCTTTTCCCCTGGTCAATGATTTCAGTCAATCCTCTATCCACAAACTTATCGAAAGAAAAGTGCGTGCTGCACTTCATGAGCTGCAGGTGGGCAAACAGAAGCGAACCAGGTATCTCAACAAGTTTGGAAGTATCGTGTCCACACCAGAGAGCCACAAATCGGTGTCCGACTCCGACATACATAGAATGAACAAGAGAGTCGTGGCAGCGGTTGAACCTAACTCCCTCATACCTGTTTTCTTCAACTCCTTAGAGGTACAAGAAACAAATCGGGTCGGGGACCTCATCGGATGGGACCAATCAAACAGTATTGAGGAGAATGATCAGCTAATTGCACACTTAGTTGATGCTGAAGCCTTCGATTGGTCGAGAGCCTAGGCTGATGCCTAGGACTCGGTTAGTGCTCTACTTCCGTGTTTATCAATTGATTTTATGTTCAGTCTAATTACTTGGAATGTTAGAGGTTTATGTTCTCATAATAAACAACGCAAAGTTTGTCAACTGATTTCACACGAGTCCCCAATTTTTGTCTTCCTTAGCGAGACAAAGTGTGCTAAGATTTCTTTGCCGTTCTGTCATAAGCTTTGGGGAGCTGGGAATATTGAGTTTGCTAGTGTGAATGCAAGGGGGAGAGCCAGGGGTCTTTTACTTGTATAGGATGCCGACGTGTTCCAGTCGTTCAGATGCAAAGTCTCAGATAATTGGATTCTGGTGGAAGATGAATTTGTGCAGAGTAAGTTTATGGTCACTCTCTGCGGCGTCTACGGTGATACCCATTTAGATGCTAGAGTATCGATGTTTGCCGAGTTAGCCTCTCTCAAACACATGTTTCCTTCCCCCTGGCTGATTATAGGGGACTTTAATGAGACCCTACTCCCATCTGATCGAAAAAGTGGTAGAGTTTGCAACAGAGGTGCTGGCGCTTTTAAGGATTTTATTCAGTCCATGAACCTCATTGAGTTTAGCTTAAGAGATAGACTTTTCACTTGGGGTAACCTCAGAGCTGCGAGCTTGATTGATAGGGTTTTTACAGAAGGGGATTGGATTCTACACTTTCCGGGTTTACAACTTCTTTCGGGTAGCAAACAAGGTTCGGACCACTGCCCATTATTTCTACTACAGGGCAAACCTGCTGCAGGGCCAAGACCATTTCGATTTATGGCTGTATGGTGGGATCACCCTAAATTTGAGGAGATGATAAGAGGTATGTGGACCGAGGCATGCTCTGAATTCCCACAGAAATTTAACCTCCTGCGGAAACTGAGTCTCTTACGGAAGCTCCTGTCCAAATGGAACTGAGATGTACTCGACAACGTTAATGAAGCTATCAGACGTTTACAAGCTGTGCTGGATGACCTTAACTTGGCGGCGGAAAGTCGAGATTTGTCACCTTCTGAAATTGAGCAAGGATGTAATATGAAATCTGAGCTTGCAATTAAGCCTAAACAGATCGAGTCCATTTGGAGACAAAAAGCACGGATAAATTGGTGTCGCCTGGGAGATCGAAACACCGAATTCTTCCACCTTTTGGCGTGTACTAGGGGACGCAAAAACCGGATCGATCACCTTATCATCAATAACCGAGAAGTAACTGATCACATTATAATCAAAGAGGAAGCATGTGATTTTTTCTCTAAGCTCTATGCTCGTTGTATTCATACCAGACCTTCCATTGGATCAATTCCTTTTCGGAGATTAGAACCACAAGCTGCAGCTGATATTGAAAGGCCTTTCACCATGGATAAAATAAAAGATGCAGTGTGGGATTGTGACAGTTCCAAGGCACCGGGACCTGATGGTTTTGCATTCTCCTTCTATAAAAAGTGCTGGAATTTGATTAAACCTGATATTTTCGATATGATCTCCCACTTCTTTGGATCGGGCCGGTTACCAAAGGGTGTCAACACGGCCTATATTACCCTTATCGCCAAGAAGGCAGGTGCGGAATCTTTGGACGATTTAAGGCCAATAA
The DNA here is from genome assembly GCA_028386065.3 of Turnera subulata. Classification (NCBI taxonomy): domain Eukaryota; kingdom Viridiplantae; phylum Streptophyta; class Magnoliopsida; order Malpighiales; family Passifloraceae; genus Turnera; species Turnera subulata. The sequence goes on from JAKUCV010002298.1 coordinate 9,395, forward strand.
CCTTAGTCAACGGTTTGTACAGGATTGTATCTAAATTGTTAGCCCATCGCCTTAAATAGGTCTTGCCATCCTTGGTTGGTAAACAACAATCAGCTTTCATAGAGGGAAGAAACATTATGGACTCAGCTTTTTTTCCCAATGAGATCGTGCACTCCCTGAAGAAATCTAAATCCAAGGCCGTGGTGTGGAAACTTGACATCAGAAAAGCCTATGACTCTATCGACTGGGGTTACTTGATGCAGGTTATGCACGCTATAGGGTTCGGAGGAAAGTGGTGCAGTTGGATTTGCGAGTGTCTTTCTACATCTTCGGTGGCTGTCTTGATTAACGGTTCTCCCGCAGACGAATTCCTGATGGGTAGGGGGCTTAAACAGGGTGACCCCTTGTCCCTTTTTTTGTTCAACTTGGCTGCGGAAGGTCTACCTAGTATCCTATCTAAGGCTGCTTCCCTGGGTTTGATTAAGGAGGTCGACTTGCACAACATGTCCGTCTCCGTTTTACAATATGCGGACGACACCATACTTTTCTCCCCAGCAGATTCATCCTTATTGCTAAACCTCAAGAGATGTCTAAGAATCTTCGAAGCTCTTTCGAGTTTTAGTATCAACTTCTACAAGAGTAGTTTGGTGGGGATTGGTCTGAAACAATCGCAAGTGGATCAGTTTGCAAACATGCTCCATAGTCGCGCTGATAATTTCCCATTCAAATACTTGGGATTTCCACTCGGAGCCAACATGAGAAGAGTGGCAGCATGGAAACTGGTTCTGGACAAATTCCGCAGCAAATTAAAGTCTTGGAAAGGAAAAATTTTGCCACTTGGAGGCAGAGTCACTTTGATCAAGTCAGTCATTAGCGGGCTGCCTATTTATTTTATGTCTCTGTTCCGGATTCCGGTGGCTGTTGCGAGCAAGGCCATTAGCCTCATGAGAAACTTCTTTTGGAACGGTTTGGAAGAGAAAAGAAGAGCCTGTCTTGTAGCATGGAAGCATATCTCAGCCCCAAAAAATCTTGGCGGAATGGGCATCGCTGACCTGATCATCACGAACCAATGCCTCTTATTCAAGTGGTTGTGGAAATTCATTAAAGCAAAGGACTTAGATTGGAAGAAACTTATTCTGAACAAGTGTACAGCTGACTCCTCTGAGCTCAATCCCCAATTTATTCCGTCCAAGTCGTCAGTTACTTGGAATGATATTGTAAAGTCGGGGGATCCTAGTAGCCTCACCCGTGTGCCATTGATGGAGGGGGTACGCATCAGTGTTGGGGACGGACGAAAAGCCTTTTTTTGGACTGATAATTGGCTGGGAACAGGTGCGCTAAATCTTAAATTTCCTCGCCTATTTTTTCTCTCACTTCGTCAGGACCTATTCGTCTATGAATCCTTCGAAGTTGTACAAGCTAAGCCCTACTGGACTACCACGTGGAGAAGACCTTTGCGACAGTGGGAGGAGCGGGAAGTTGATTCGATTCTAACGGAGATGTTAGGTGTGTCCTTGCATCCTAATTCTGATGATTGTTGGCTTTGGACCGACGGAAAAAGAGGCACATACTCAGTTAGAAACGGTAAAGACTTCATCCATAAACGGCAGAACATGCAGAGGAGCAAACCATTTGTATGGCTATCGCTGACACCCTTTAAAGTTGAGTGTTGGCTTTGGCTTGCTATTATTCAAGGCATTCCAACCAAAGACGTGTTGCGCCATCGAGGTATAGCTACACTCGCTGATTCTATTTGCATTTTTTGTCAGTCTAACTTGGAGTCTAGAGACCACTTGCTGCTCTTATGCCCGTTCTCTTGGAGTGTTTGGTTCAAGCTATGTAGGTGGTGGGGTGTCTCTTGGTGTACCCCAGCCACTCTAGATGATTTGTTATACCAATGGGCCTATGTTTCACCTGTTACTTGTAGTAGAGCTCTATGGGTCGTTATTAGTTATGCCACTCTTTGGTCGATATGGCTTGCAAGGAATAGGTGGGTGTTCGATGGCGTCAAGACCGATGTTCATCAAGTAGTGGACCTCATTCTTGTGCACTGCACTGCATTTCCCTTACAGCGCATCCTTCGTAATCTCAAATGCCGAATCATTCAAGAGCTGGAAGGGACCTCGCCGCAATTTTTCTGTACTAGAGCTTCTTACATAGAGCCTGCTTAGTGTACTGATTCTTTAGTGCTCTCTGCTTGCTCCCTTCCATGTTTAGTATTCCTGTATTTTGTTTCCCCTTTTGTATATTCTGCCCCCATTCAATAAAGGTTATCGTTCGCATCAAAAAAAAAAGAGGATGAAGATTTGTAATGTTGTACAAGATTCTGATGAGGAAATGTGGGTTCTTGATACTTAGTAGTTCTTAGTTTCATATTCTCAAAATACATTTTGTTGTCAATAAGATGATTAAACTGTGAAATTCTGTTAATGAAGGAGAAGGAAGAAGGAGAAGAAGGAGAAGAAGAAGGAGAGCAGTATTCTCATGATTATCGGCTTTGAGTTTTTAAGAACAACAAAACACATAGGGGGCTTGCCCGTATTGCCTCCTATAAAGATTGGCAGGGTGGTGTTAGGCGATATGGGAGAGGACGGTTGCACCAACACCGTCGGCATTTTCAGCGTCTCCAGATCTCAGTGCACCACCCAAGACAACAGAGGTGGGAGGGAGAGGCAAGGCGGGGGAGGTGCTTTCAAAACTCTTGATATTAATAATTACTAGTACAATATCAAACAAGATGGCTGATCGATTTTATGTCCTATGGCTTGATTTTTTCGTCCTCGATGGTTTTTTTGGCAGAGGAAGTGAAGTGCTTCTTGCTTGGGTTGTTGTTTGTGGTGGAGGAAGGAGAGAGGGGGCTCGAGGAGGAGGGTCGGGGCACTTGCAGCTGAGTTAATAGGGGTGGTGGTGGTAACGGTGGTTATGGGGTTATCATGGTGGTGATGGGAGTTGCAATGGTGGTGACGGTGGTGATGGGGGTTGTGGAGAATGGAGGAAATTTTTTTTTTTTATCAAAGTAAATATTAAAAACGTAAAAGTAATATAATTAATAAAACTGATAATGAAATATTAGATCTTTCTTTTTTTTGGTCGAAAGGTTAATCATTTATAAATCATAATCGACACCGAGTTCTATTCCAACACCACATCTTGGAAGGCTTTTGATATTATCTATGGTTATGCTAGTTTATCTCTATTATGGTTTTGTATTTTAATAGGACTAAATCAGGGTGTTACTGAGAGGTTGGTGTTAACCCCTCTTACCTATTATTATTATTATTTGGCCTGTAATAGTTGTAGGCCGACGATTACTATGTTGATATTTATCTCCGTAATTATGATTTAAGATAATTAGATTCAATCTTAAATAATTAATTATTAACATATATACATGAGACAATTACGGTTCATTAGAGTTAATGTTAAATTTTTTAAAAAAATTTTAAATTTTACTATCATAATTATGTGCCTAATATGGCATTTTTAATAATATTACATATTCACTTGATCTTGGTTTGGTTTGGTTCTAGGTCATTCGGGTAAGCGGAATCGGTTGGGTTGGACCCTAGTTTGATTTTGGTTTGATTTTGGATTTTCCTGACATGTTGGTCCACGAAGCTGACGTGCTACCGGAAAACTTGCCACGTCAGCAATTCTCACCGGATTCTGGCGAGGGGGACCAAAATATGCCAATTAGGATCAACACAGGGATGAAAACAGGCCAAAATCCTACACGAGAAAGAATTCTAGCTTTTAGGGCCAACACAGGGATTAATCCTTTTTCATCCCTATGTTGATTTTCCGGGACATTTTTCATTTTTCTCTGATTTTCCGAAAATAAAATGCTGACATGTCAAAATTGACATGTCAGCTATATGGGCCCACATTCAACTGAAAACACGCAACTCAAATTACACCACCCAACCCGTTTTTGCCCACGGGTTTTGGTTTGGTGTTTTCAAGTTAAATTGGGCCCACATAGTTGATTTGTTATTTTTTTAATTGACATGTCAGCATTTTCTTTTCGAAAAAGCAGAAAAAATGAAAAATATCCCGAAAAATCAATACAGGGATGAAAAACGACCATTTCGTAACATAAGGATGAAAAATACTTAAAGTGATAAACACAAGGATCAAAAATATGATTGACCCATTATCATATACAATCGCATTCACTTCAGGGAATGGAGCAGAGCCAGTTGAATGGAATTCATAATTTTTTATTAATAGCTCTTCATTTTGTTCAGCCACAATGAGGCATGAAAGTAAATTTAAATATTTCATGAATTCTTTTTCACAATATTGCTACTGCAGGAGCATATTTGATGCATAAAATAATTTTTTTGTATTATCAATAGTAATATATTCTCCACACAATATCATCTGAGAACTCATTCGAAATGTTTGTGCAAAGATTTAAAATCTTGCAACCTCATATGCATACACTTGTAATAAGATTTTGGGAGAATATCCATCTTCTGGTGGTCATATAATATCCATCTTCTAGTGCTCATATTTTTTTCTTCAAATTTTTTTTAAAAATCTGCAGGATCTTTAGACATAAGACATCCAGTCTTCGTCTTATTTTTCTCTTTTATTATGTCTTCCATACTATTAGCATTTAAATACATTTCAGTATTTAATGCCCATGATAAATTTCTTCTGGAAATTTCAAGGGCCTTCAATTCAAGTTTCATAATAATAGTAATAATAAAAGATATAATATGAATATAAAACATTATAACATAAAATATATACGCTTACTCGATTATTCTTTCAGTAGTAATAATAGCATAGTAATATATAATATAATATACGCTTACTCGATAAATCTTTCAACAATATTAATTATCCCCCTTTTTCTTTATCAGAATATATAATCCATATTTATTATTTATTTCCAGATTATATTTATTATTATTATTTTTTTATTTTAATAAACTGGACTGGGCCAAATAGTGCAGCCCAAACCCATCATTTAGAGCCAGCCTAGGCCCCAAAGAGGAGCCCAAGCACTGGCCAGTGCGACAGGATCAAGTGACCAGCCCAAACCCAGCCAAAAATCATCCAGACCCAAACACTAATCCGTCGGGTTAACCCGACCCATGCCACGACCCAACCGGGTCATCTTCAACCCGCTATCTCACCTTAGTGAGTACGTTGCAGGCGGCGGCGAATGGGGCGAGGCAGCATGCGACGACGGCTGGCGCGGGATGGCGACACGACCACGATGCGAGGAAGCCGGCGTCGGGGCTGCTGGTGCGACGGCGACGAAGAGAGGAATGCGGTCGTTAGGCGGCGTGGATCGGAAGAGAGAGGAGGAGGAAAGGTGGCAGTCACGGGTGGAGGCGGTGGCTCGGTGAGGCGCGGGGAAGGGGAAAAGAGAAGAGATGGGTGTTATTATTTTTTTTTCCTTTCCTTTTTTTCTTCTCATTTCTCCTCTGCTCTGCTTTTCTCTGCAACTTGAACATTGCTCCTTCCCTTAGTTGGTTAGGGCATCGTGCTGATAACGTGTTGTAAATAAGATGATTAAACTGTGAAATTCTATTAATGAAGGAGAAGGAAGAAGAAGAAGAAGGAGAGCAGTAATCTCATGATTATCGACTTCGAATTTTTAATAACAACAAAACACACAGGGGGCTTGCCTGTGTTGCCTCTTATAAAGATTGCTAAGATGGTGTTAGGTGGCTGCCTAACATAATTACATTCACGTTTTATTTACAACACATTTTAATTAATGAAAATTCTTTCTCCAAAAGTCACTGCCTCCCTTGTTGGGTTTAAGGGCTACCTTTTCCTGAGCGGATGATATTGGGCTTTAGTACTGGAATTTGGGCCCTATTATCACCTGTAAGTCTAAATCACAAAACCACCCGGATAAACAGGTAATTAAGAAATTAAATTCCCATAATCCCATTACATAGGCAACTAAAATTGTAATTTATTACAAGAAATGTATTTTTTTAGAGGCCGACAGCTACAGGGTTATCCTAATTAATCCTATAGTTCAAACCAAAAAATTGAGATGTAGTAGTAGTACGAACCCTACTAAATTCTTGGTCATTTTTTTAGGGAAGTTTTGTTAGGAGACTGACCCTAAGAAAATACTAGCTATTTCCCAAAGAGCATCAGAGGATTTTTTTTAGCTACTGTGGTAAAATTATTTTTTATCATAATTTTAGGACTTTATTAGGATGGACCTTAAGAAAACTCTTGTGTCGGTCTTATGAGGGAAATAACTCTAGGAAATCGTTTTTTTGCTGAGAACATAAATGGGCCTGTTTGATATCGTTACAGTTTTCAGTTTTTGGCTATTCGGCTAAACGTCTAGGTTTTCGTTTCTTTAGCCGTGAAGTGGAAACAAAATTTACTTATAAAGAATACTGTGTACGTAGCCCTTGTGTATACATTACTAAGGATTGAGTTTCCGACTTGGTGTGAGTTAGTAAGGAATAATTATTGGAGCCAATATGAGTCTTCCTGGCCGGTTTTCAAGGACAACTCAGACTCGGTTTTGTGGAGGAACATTGTTAAAGCTGGGAGCGAGTATGAGAGTAATAGGGAGGCGTTGAACAACAAATGAAAATGGATTTGGGGGACGGGTCAAGGTGCAGGTTGTAGACAGATTCTTGGCATGAAAGGGGTGTCCATAAAAGCTTGTTCCCTAAAAAAACTTGTTCCCTTAATTATTTTCTATCTTATGTCACAGGAACGAAGTAGTCAAGGATGTGCTGATCTTGGAGGATGGGAATTGGGAGGGGAAGTTAGCCTGGAGGCGGCCCTTATATAGTTGGGAGGAAGACACTTTGGTGTAGTTCAAGGATTGCATTGCTCAGGTGCGTCTTAGAGTGGACAGGAGTGATGGGTGGAGCTGGATCGAATGTCCAAACGGTTTATACTCAGTCAAGTCAGGCTATGAAGTTTGCTTTAAATGCAATCTCTCTATAGTGAAGAAACCTTGGGTATGGCTTGGGTGCACTCCCTTCAAAATTGAATGCATTGTTTGGTTAGCCTTGCATCATGGTATGGCAGTTAGGTCGGTGTTACTTCGTAATGGTATTATTAGTTAGGAGGATGCTGTTTGCCATTTTTGTGGTGAGTTTACGAAAGGCAGAGATCATCTTCTTCTGCATTACAGGCCTTGTTGAAATAGTATGGTGTGTTTGTATCCCACATCCTGTAAGAAGTGGGAATGAGGGGTTGGAAAAGGCTATAAATAAGACCCCTCACATCCCGTTGAAATCATCCCAAACACTTTGAGTATAGTTGTGTATCAACAATTGTACAAAACACTCTTCTCTTAGTAAAGCGAGCAGGCCTCCTTAGTGGTGCTCCGGAGACGTAGGCAAAATTTGCCGAACTCCATTATCAATTTCCGGGTGTGTTCTTTCCTTTCTCTATCCTTTTTATTATTCCACCTTTAGTTTCCGCATTTGTTTATTTGTTTAGTATTCGACATTGGCCGGCTAAGCCACCTTATCTCTTTGTTGGCCGAAAAAGCCGCCTTGTTTCATTTGTTGGCCGACTAAGCCGCCTTTGTCGGGTATAGATTGTGAATTATAACACTGTGCAAGTGAGTCCTGCCTAGGAGGCTGGGTTTTAAGTGAAACATTGTTCCTCCAGTCTTTCCTGGGGATTTATCTTGGAATGGTAATTCTGTCTAAGGAGATAGGCTAGGCCATCTTTCCTGGGAATTATCGAATCAGTTCAATTCACTAGTTGTTTGTTATAGTTGGGAATTTACCCGAGTTTCCCCAACAAGTTGTACTGGAGCCGAAGGTTCGTCCTTTGGGCTATTTGTAATTGTTGAATACTATTGTTTAAGTTTGTAATGGCGGAAGAAACAAAAAAGGCTGCATTAGGCACACAGTCAGGAGAGATGGCTTCCACATCCAGATGGTTGAGGATCCAAGTGTCTAGTTCGAAGCTTGCTGTGGAGATATTTGATGGTACCGGTCAATTTGGCATGTGGCAGTGTGAGGTCCTTGACTCACTATTCTAGCAGGGTCTTGATGTTGCTATTGAAGGAGAAATATGCATTCAAAAATGAAATTTCTACACACAAACTATGAAAGACATTGAAAGACACCTTCTTGAAGAAGAGTGGACAGAATAAGCTTCTGATGAGGAAGAGATTGTTCCGGTTCAAGTATCATCCAGGTACCACCAAGAATGAGCACATTACTATGTTCAAGAAGTTAGTAGCAGACCTGTTCAATTTAGATGTAGTATTTGATGAAGACTTGGCTTTAATGCTGCTATCATCTCTTCCCGATGAGTATGAGCACTTGGAGACTACATTGCTTCATGGGAAGGAGAATGTGTCATTAGAGGCTGTATGTTCGGCTTTGTACAGTCACGAGTTGAGACAACAAGATAAAGTGAAGAACAAAGCAACTGCAGCAGATGAAGCCTTAGTGGCTAGAGGACGACAACAAAGCCAGACAAAGGGGAGAATAGGAAAATCCAAGTCGAGGAGCAGAGTTGCCAAAGATGAATGTGCCTTTTGTCATGAGAAAGGGCATAGGAAGAAAGACTTTCCGAAGTTGAAAAAGAAGGGAAAGACTCCACAAGATGTAAATGTTGCAGAATACAAGAGTGATGCAGAGTCAGACACTTCTTTGGTTGCTTCACATTCAACATCACATATTGATGAGTGGATATTGGATTCTGGCTGCACCTACCATATATGTCCCATCCGGGAGTGGTTCTTTGACCTTGAAGAGCTCAATGGCGGGGTTGTTTTCATGGGCAATGACAATACATGTAAAATAGCCGGGATAGGTTCAATCAAGCTGCGAAATCATGATGGATCCACCAGAATTTTGAGAGATGTTCGATATGTTCCACAGTTGAAAGAATCTCATCTCTTTTGGGGGCCTTAGAATTACAAGTTCTAGTTGTTACAATCCGAGATGGAATTCTTAAAGCAACTTCAGGAGCTTTGGTGATGTTAAAAGGTGTGAGGAAGAATAATCTGTATTACTACCAAGGTAGTACAATAATTGAGGCAGTTATAGCAGTAACTTCTAGAAGCAAGAAGGATGCAGAGGCAACGAAGCTATGGCATATGCGTTTGGGACATGCTGGTGAAAAATTCTTGAAGATTCTTGCCAAGCAGGGATTATTGAAAGGTATGAAGACTTGCAAATTTGAATTTTCTAAGCATTGTGTTCTAGGAAAGCAACAAAGAGTGAAGTTTGGCATTACTATCCATGATACCATGGGGATTCTAAACTATGTGCATTCACATGTGTGGGGACCTGCCAAGACTCCATCCCTTGGCGGTAGACACTATTTTGTCATTTTTGTTGATGATTTTTCCAGAAGAGTGTGGGTGTTTACAATGAAGAAGAAGGATGATGTGCTTGGGATTTTCCTTAAATGGGAAACTCTGGTTGAAAACCAGACAGGAAGAAAGATTAAAGTTCTCCGAACAGACAATGGTAGAAAATATACGAGTGATCCTTTCTTGAAGATATGCCAAGATTGTGGCATAGTTCGGCACTTCACAATCAGAAAACACCACAGCAGAACGGGGTGTCAGAACGTATGAACAAGACATTAGTGGAGAAAGTTCGTTGTATGTTGTCTAATGCTGGGCTAGGCAGAATTTTTTGGGCTGAGGCTGTGACATATACTCAACATCTTGTTAATCGGCTACCACATTTTGCTTTAGGTGGCAAGACTCCTTTGGAGGTATGGTCTGGAAAACCTGCTACAGATTATGATTCCTTGCGTGTGTTTGGCTCCACTGCATACTATCATGTAAATGAATCAAAGTTAGATCCACGAGCAAAGAAGGCTCTATTTATGGGTCTTAATACTGGAGTGAAGGGATACCATCTTTGGTGTCTAGAGGCAAAGAAGACTATTATCAGCAGGGATGTTACTTTGAGAATCTACCATGTCGACTAAGGTAAATCCAGAAGAAGCTGGTGGTACTTCATAGCAGGTGGAGTGTGTATCAAAGCAGGTGGAGTTTGAGCCTACTATGATGATCCTAGCTAAGAGCACCAATGGTGACTCTCCATTGATAGAGGAAGAGTTAGAAGAAGAAGAGGTTCCGACCTAAGAACCTATGCAGCAGTTCGAGTCAATTGCCACTAGTAGACCAAGACGAGAAAGGAGAAAACCAGAACGTCTCATTGAAACTGTAGCCTATGCACTTCTAGTCAATGATGATGTTCCTTCCACTTTTTCAGAAGCCATTCGGAGTTCTGAAAGTAGCAGTTGGAAAGAGGCAATGGAGGAGGAGATGAAATCTCTTTAGAAGAACAAAATATGGAAGTTGACACAACTACCGAAGGGAAAGAAGGCAATTGGATGCAAATGGGTTTCTGATAAGAAAGAAGGATTTCCTGACAAGAGTAATATTCGCTGCAAGGCAAGATTGGTGGCTAAAGGCTACACTCAGAAGGAGGGAATTGATTATAATGAGGTGAGGTATTTTCTACAATGGTTAAGCATTCATTCATTAGAATTTTGTTGGCCTTGGTAGCGCAGCTGAATTTGGAGCTAGCTCAACTTGATGTGAAGACCGCGTTCTTACACGGTGACTTGAAGGAGGAAATCTATATCACTCAGCCCAATAGATACAAAGTTGTTGGTAAAGAGAATTGGATATGCAAACTAGACAAGTCGTTGTACGAATTGAAGCAATCACCGATGCAGTGGTACAAACGATTTGACAAGTTTATGATGGGTCAGAAGTTCACAAGGAGCAAATATGACCATTTTGTGTATTTGAAAAGACTACAAGATGGGTCCTACATCTATCTACTCTTATACGTTGATGATATGCTGATAGCAGCAAAGAGCCAAATTGAAATTGATAAGTTGAAGGCTCAGTTGAGTAGAGAGTTTGAGATGAAGGATTTGGGAGAAGCCAAGAAGATTCTCGGCATGGAGATAAGTAGGGACAGAGAGAGAGGCAAGCGTTGGCTGACTCAAAAAGAATATTTGAAGAAAGTACTACAATATTTTGGCATGAATGAAGGGTCCAAACCTGTAGGTACTCCACTTGCTCCTCATTTGAAGCTTAGCAGTCAGTTATCTTCGCAGACAGATGAAGAACCAGAGTACATGGCAAAAGTTCCTTATGCCAATGTAGTCGGAAGCTTGATGTATGCAATGGTGTATACGAGACTGGATATTTCACAAGCTGTTAATGTTGTGAGTAGATATATGCATGTTCCTAGCAGAGGTCAATGGCAAGCTGTGAAATGGATTCTTCGCTATATCAAAGATACAGTAGATGTTGGCTTAATGTTTAAGAAGGATGAATCACTTGGTCAAGGAGTGGTTGGATATTGTGATTCTGACTATGCAGGAGATTTGGATAAGCGAAGATCGACGACGGGCTATTTGTTCACTTTAGCTAAAGCCCCTATTAGTTGGAAGTCCATTTTACAGTCAACGGTGGCTTTGTCTACAACGGAGGCAGAGTATACAAAAGCTGTGAAGGAGACAATTTGGCTTCATGGGTTGCTTAAAGACTTGGGGGTTGGTCAAAAACAACTTGTGGTATATTCTGACAGTTAGAGTGCTATTCATTTAGTGAAGAATCAAGTCTTTCATGCACGACGAAGCACATTGATGTTCGCTATCATTTTGTGAGGGAAATTCTTAAAGAAGAAGAGATGCTTCTATAGAAGATTTTGACTACAGAGAATCCTGCAGATATGATGACCAAGGTGGTCACAAGGGCCAAGTTTGAACATTGTTTAGACTTGGTCAATATCCTTCACATTTGAGTTGGCGACAGATGGCACAAGTTGGAAGCACTGTTCTTTGTTTGGAAGAGAGGATAGAGGTTTGGTGGAACTATAAAAACACCAAGGTGGAGATTGTTGAAATAGTGTGGTATGTTTGTATCCCACATCTTGTAAGAAGTGGGAGTGAGGGGTTGAAAAAGGCTATAAATAAGACCCCTCACATCCCATTGAAATCATCCGAAACATTTTGAGTATAGTTGTATATCAACAATTGTACAAAACACTCTTCTCTTAGTAAAGCGAGCAGGCCTCCTTAGTGGTGCTCCGAAGACGTAGGCAAAATTTGCCAAACTCCGTTATCAATTTCAGGGTGTGTTCTTTCCTTTCTCTCTCCTTTTATTATTCCGCCTTTAGTTTCGACATTTGTTTATTTGTTTAGTATTCAACATTGGCCGGCTAAGCCGCCTTATCTCTTTGTTGGCCTGCAAAGCCATCTTGTTTCATTTGTTGGTCGGCTAAGCCGCCTTTGTTGAGTATAAGTTGTGAATTATAACATTGTGCAAGTGAGTCCTGTCTAGGAGGCTGGGTTTTAAGTGAACCATTGTTCCTCCAGTCTTTCCTGAGGATTTATCTTGGAATGATAATTCTGTCTAAGGAGATAGTCTAGACCATCTTTCCTGAGAATTATCGAATCAGTTCAATTCACTAATTGTTTGTTATAGTGGGGAATTTACCCGAATTTCCCCAACAAGCCTGTGTGGTGCTTATGGAGTAAGTTGTGCAAGTGGTGGGGGGTATATTGGTGCTTGCCCAGAGTCTCTTGAGGAGCTGTTTGAACAATGGATGGGACTGGCTGGTAGGTCCCAAACTCGTGTTGCATGGATGGTTGTTTTTTACACCACAATTTGGTCTATTTGGTTCGCAAGGAACAAGGCTGTCTTTGAACCTGCAGTTCCGGACTGAGGTTCAATGTTTGTGGTTATTCTGACGAAAACTCTGCTCTGGATTAGAGCTTATACTCCCGCTTTTCCTTTTGATTTGTCCGCAGTGATCATTTGCTCTGAAAGTGTGAAGTCGTGGCATGGCCCTTCCGTTAAGTTCTTGTGTGTATGAATATCCATACTCTGTTTTGTGTATAGTCTATAAACTGTCTGTACTGTAACAATGTACTGCCATTATGCGGTATTCTTGTTTCCTTTGTTTCTTACTATTAATAAATTTCTATCGTCTTCTCAAAAAAAAAAAGCTAAACAGTATTCACAAAAGCAACACATGATCTCAACTGGCCTGCTTGAATTACTTTACAAAGGCAAAAACTATAATTGTTCAGGAAAATTTTTGCCTTTTGCACAGCTTTGGATACACAAGAGCAACTGTTCCTGGGATTTATCTGTGCGGTTTTGATCTTTTCACTACCTAATCAGCAACCAGAGGAAGTAATAAGCCATTACTGAATAGCTAAACTCTCAAGTAGTTACAGTTCTTGAATTTGTATGTTACTTCACACCTCTTGGTTCACCAGGTTGCAGATTGCATGTTTCCTCGTAGAATTTCTTTTTGGCTGCAGTTAATTGTTGAAGTACTCAACTACCTTCCTTCACAGGTGCGAGCAACAAGTGCAAAAGGAGGCTGTGTTGAAACAGATTGCCAGTATCATCGATTGATTGCTTGCAATAGGTTCTTACATGGTCATCATCGATCGGTGCAGGTCACCTGGATCCTTCTGCCGGATTCGTGACCAAGATAATCCCCCTACAATCTCTGTTTTTATTCCTAGGTCCAACCTTTAAGAAACCGGAGGATCAGTTCATTTTCTTCAAAAAAACCCGAACAAACATTTATTCCAAACAATTACAAATACCCTTCTTTTTTTGATAATTCTACAAATACCTTTCTATATATTATACAAATTTAAAATTCCAGAAATTCCTACCGAGCTGAAGCTAACCAACTAACAAACATACTAAGTAGAATTGGATCATAATCACAGAAAATTAAACAGGATAACAAAGAACAAACACTAACCCTATCAATGGAGCCAGGCAATATCCTTTCCTGACCATGTCTGCCACCATTCACCCAAATCAGATGAGCAAAAACCATCTCAGGCCGGACATATGGAAAGGTTTCTTCATCGACCATGCATCGATCTTTTTTCTTTCACTGGACATAAGAAAGCAGGCAAAATCGTAATCTTGTCTTGGTTATGCTAAGTGATGCTTTATTCTACTGGAAGTATATATAAAATGAAAAATAAAAATAATTACTTCTACCAATGGTTATAGATCCAACAAATCATGGCTGCTTACGAGAAAACATGTAATGTTGATGTGTTTGGCTATGGTGCAACAGTAGGTTATTCGGATCTCCTAGTAGTATTAGGCAAAGGGAAGCATTACACGAAACAACAACTTTGAGCTTGTTTATTAAAATCAGATCATGAATCTTAGCCTAAAAGGTTACCTGAAACAAGCTACGTACCAAATAATCGCTGCCTTAAGAAGCAAAAGTAAATCATCTCAAACGGTTCATAAGATCTATCAACGATCAGCATCACATAATGTTAAAGGAAATGCTACCTACCATGGTGTTCTGGTAAATCGTTGCTCCGATATTTGAAACTCTTAGCCGCCACACCGTCATTTCTTCTTCTTCCTCCTCCACCTCAGCTGAAGAGATCATAGCTGACATGGTAATTTTCTGGCTTGTGAAGGCTTTATAGATGAAAAAGGATTACTTTTATACATGTACTGAGACTCGAAAACCTCAGTATAGGTTGAGAGTATATGGAGATTGTGATTACTTATAACCCCCTCAGTGTGGCCATATTTATATAACAATGACGGTGACAGACTTCTCACAATGACAACTGGGATATAACTTGTGGTAATCCAACTGGAAATTGTTAGTGAAATTGGATATAACGTATGGATAGTGGTTGATAAGATTTGTGGTTGTGAATAGATATGGGTTTACAGAATAAAAACAGCTGGTGTAATCTTGATAGATAAACAAAACCAGGATATTACAACGTTACAAGGAAACAAAGAATCATTAAAGGAAGGCCATTTGTATAAATTTTCATTTGTCTTATCTAAAATTACGTGGTAAGTCTTATCTAGGTTTGAAAATGATAGGTCTACTCGTCCTATCGAGAGTTAAGTGGTAATTCTTCTCATCTAAAAAAAGTAGTAGAAATCCTTATTTGATTATGATATGCCAGGGGATATGCCACTTTGTACAACTACCTAATATAGTTTGTTTTCTTAATGAATAATCATCACCTGGAAAGAGTCTATCCGGTAGTACCAAGATAAAAATTGAAAACTTGGAAGAATATCAATGTGGTGTTTCTATGCGTTAATCTTGCATGTGCCTGAATGGGGCACCCATATTGCAAGACCGAATTCCCTCCACGATTAGTACATAGCCCAAATTTCCCAGCCCAATTTTCAAGCCATGTGGCCTGTGGGCATCTGCATGCGGTGATAGCAAGTACGTAGCTCCCCATCCCCATTTTCCATAGCATGTGTTTTGGAGTTAGGTACAAAGTTCTCCATTCCATTCTTTTAGTTCTACCCTCCTCATCTTTGTTTCTCATCCCATCTTCTTTTGTTTCTTGGTACGTCCAAGGGGTTAGTATCTATTTGCAGAAAACACATGCAATACAAGTGTTCTTGAGAATGGTTACGCTTTAAGCATGCCAACAAGTGTTTTGATAGACAAGGGCATGTAATGACTCGTGGAACTATACCCTGTTCACCCATCTCCCCTGGCCTTCCACCACCACCACCACCATCACAAACATTACATTACCCCTTGCTCAGCCCAAAACATGTCATAACCACCAGCACCAACCATCATCCCTCATCCCTAACCCTTCCCCTTCTTCAAACATCCATCTTCCCTCCTCCCCATTATCAACCGCCACCTGCTTCCTTTAATCGTCATCTGCAACCAACCTTTAGCCATCCTCCTCATATCCACATCAACAACGCATCCTTTAGTCCAGCACCTCGACCTATTCCAAAACCAAAGCCCTTACCTCCCCTTTTGCCCCTTCCTTCTCTCCCACCAAACCCAAACGTGCCCCCATCTCACAATTATCGCTCCATCACATCTAACCCCAACCAACCTTCCAACACTACAAAACCCCAACACTTTTCTAAATGGACCAAGAAACGAATCCAAAACATTATTGATAACCAAGGAGTTATCAACCTTTACGTTGAAAACCTCCCTAGCCGTTGGACTGCCATTGATGTACTTCTCTTTCTCTCAAGGTTTGGTGAAGTCATTGACATCTACATTCCAGTGAAACGAGCTCGGAATGGCAGGCGCTTTGGTTTCGTGAGATTTAGTGCATGTAACGATATTCAGCGGTTGATTTCCTCCATCAACCTTGTCAAAGTTGAAAACGGTACCCTGCAAGCCCTTATTGCTCACGGTCGACCAACTTCTCGAAAACCACCTCATCTAAAATCCAACCCTCCACTGCCTCCCCCTCCTTCCAATACCATAAACAAAAGGTCCTTTGCTGAAACCGTTAAAGTTACAACCTCTGTTCCTTCAAGTAATCTCAACTGTGTCATCGATAAGGCTAGTATCTCTTTCACCCCTCTCCAAAGTGAAACAGAATGGCTTTCAAAAAGTGCATTCGGTGTACTCTCTGAACCTATGGATTTTCAAATTGTTTCAAAACTTTTTCATGATCATGGCCACCATGATATTAAAATATGCGAGCTTGGTGGTGATTCTGTCCTCATTCAATTTCCTACTCCTACTGCCATGCATGAATTTATTGAATCCAACTCTGATTGGGTTTCAAATTTTTTTGACTTATTGAGAACATGGCAGTTAAATGATGGTGCAACAAACCGAAAGGTTTGGGTTAGAGCAAAAGGTATCCCTCTCCATGCTTGGTCCAATGGTTTTTTTCACACCTTAGTCTCACGCTTTGGTTCACTTATCTCAGTAGCCCCTATTACTGAAAATAAAACCAGTTTGGAATATGCATATCTTCAAGTCATCACCACCATTCACAAACCCATTTTATGGGATATTTCTGTCCTTATCGATGGCATCACTTTCCATGTTCGTCTAGATGAAATTGTCCATTTTCCACCCCATCCATCATGTCATCAGCACCCTCCACATACTTCCACAGTCCAAGATCTTATTACCTCTCAAGACAACAGCCCCATTATTAGCAAAGGTTTAGAACCCTCCCCACCCGATCCACCATCTTCTGACCATGCTCATGTGGCTTGCCCTACCACCACCAAATCCTCCAATCAGAAAAATTCTGATCCGTTCAACTTGATGGAAATCATTGGAAATACAATACAACCGCAGAAATGCCCCCCATGCGCTCATGGTCTCACGTCCCAAGGTTGTCGCGCCATCCCCTCGTGCTTACAACCTTGCAGATGCAGTCCTGCATGTTCAATTTCAAAAAAGGCAGTTGGGTCCACAAGTGTCATAAATGAATGTCACTCCACTAATATCTCATCCTCCGAATCCTCAAAGACCCCCACCTGCACCCATGTTTCAACAAACTCTTCTATTGGGTCTTCTTCTATATACCCTGATGTATCTTTCAATAATTCTGAGCCAACTCCAATATTCAAAAGCCCACTTTGCCCTACACTCACCAGAGCCCAATCCCTTCCTATTATTTGTCTTTCATTACCTGACCTCCCATTACCCTCTTCCAAAGCCCATTCAAACCAATCTAAAAAATTCACCTTTACCAGCCCATCTCCCTCCTCATCCAACCCAAAGCTTTCATTAAACACTAGCCTCCCTTTCAGCCCTACTCCTTCTTCCTCCCTCGATTCCACTCTCTCTCCCAGAACATTGTCTAACCTCATAGAACAAAAAATTGAAGCTGCATTTAAGTCCAAAAGAATCACTGTGAGGAAAAAAGTGAAAAAAATCCGCCGTGTTGATAATATCTCCCCTCGTTCACTTTCCGACTATGATACCAGTTTGGCAAATACAAAAACCATGTCTAATCCTTCTGAAACACCAATTCCAGCATCTTTTTGCAGCATTGAAGCTGAGCGAACTGTCCAAGTTGGCAATCTCATTGGATGGGACAACACATCTGATCCTGCAGGTACCCTTTCAGCAGCTGTTGCTCTAGTCGAACAGGAAGGTTTTGACTGGAGCAAGTCACATGCTGAAATGAGCTAAGTCTTTCTTTTCTTAATTCTTCTCCTTCAGTGATTTTTTTTATCCTCATGTTTTGTTTTTTATCTTGGAACTTGAGGGGTGCACATTCTGCATCCAAACACTCTCGTGTTAATTCTTTGGCACATAAATATTCTGCACAATTTATTTTTTTATGTGAAACAAAGCTCCCTTCTATTAGTTTACAGTTTTGTCATAAATTATGGTTTATTCCGAATATCGATTTCGTGGCCGTTAACTCCTCTGGAAACTCTGGAGGCTTGCTTTTCATGCGGAATACAGATTTTTTTGTTTGCAAAAAACACTCTCTGGGCTCGAATTGGATTTTGGTGGAAGGTTTGTATGGAAGCGAAAAAACTGAAATTTGCATTTGCTGTGTTTATGGAGCCACTGATGTTGACGACAGAATCGCTATGTGGAGTGAGATTGCCTGCCTAAAATCTTCTTTCACCCCCCCATGGCTTGTTATTGGGGATTTCAACGAAATCTTAAGCCCCCTTGATAGAAAAAGTGGAAGAATTTGCCCTGCTGGCTCTAATGCTCTACGAAGCTTCATGTCCTCCCTTCAACTTTGTGAATTCAATCTCACAGATCGTTCGTTCACCTGGGCCAATCGTAGGTCAGCGAGTAGAATAGA